>BQNB010038202.1:26111-48915 GCA_026074375.1 Tanacetum coccineum | reverse complement strand
GATGATGACACCACAGACAGTGATACACCAGATACACCACCATTACCTACCTATGGTACACCTTTCACTGAGATTACCTCTTCTACCCAGAGATCACTTGTCATACCTCGTCGTCGAGTTATGATTCTAACACCTGGACAGCCTATTCCCTATGGTTGACTGTACCGCTACCATCTTAATTGGCCGGTACACATGATGACTGTGAGGAAGAGGGTTAGACTGTTACCCACTCATCGTCTTGTTGTGAGACATTCTGTCAATTATTCTTCTTCAGATTCATCATCAGAGGCATCATCAGATTTTCATTCGGATGCTTCATCTGATTCTTCTTTGAGACACTCATTGTCCGATCATTCTTCTTATGATTTACTGAGTATTTCTACGGGGCCATCTCGCAAGAGACGTAGGTCCCTTATGACATATGTACCTGCATTACCACCTATATCCAGAGCTCTATCTCCTTTCTGTGTTGATTTGATACCATCGCCTAAGAGGATTAGGAGTACTGAGTCAACGACGGATTTAGAGGGTTGTTTAGAGGATAGTTTTGAGCCATACATACCTAGAGAGGTTGGTTTGGGAGTTGATGTTGAGGATGAGAGTTTTGAGCCGTCTAGATCTAGAGGGGCTAATTTAGAGATGGATGTTGATGTTGTGAGGAGCGACATGATTGAGATTGACCTTGAGATTCAGGCTGAGATTAATGAGTGTTTCGCTTATGTGGATGCTCTTAGAGATAGAGGGATTGATGTTAGAGTTATAGTTGAGGCTGTTGATCGAGAGGAGAGTGAGATAGGTGGGAGGGGCCCGGTTAAGGTCAGAGTTGAGAGGGTTACGCATCCTGTGATGCCAGAGGATACCCTTGAGCCTGCTCAGGAGGGAGCAGTAGAGGTTAGATATGAGACATTGGGAGATTTGGTTCAAAGGTTCCATGATCACACAGAGGCTATCTCAGTCCATCGTATACAGATCATTGAGGGAGTCCAGAGGGAGCAGAGACATAGGATTGTTTTGGTTGAGTTGACAGTCACTGCTTTGACTGAGAGGATTGCTGAGTTGGAGAGGGATAACAGGAGGCTCAGAGGCACCGCGAGTGTTGAGAGTTAGAGAGTTGATCGACTCCAGCGCGGCATGTCACATATGCAGAGAAAGTTGAGGTAGATATGACGGTTTTGATTTTATGATCGAGTGAGAGTTGGCAGATTTGAGGCGTGTGCTAGGAAGCACATGGGCTACTATCCTTAGATATGTTCATTAGTGTTGTAGTACTGAGCAGTAGCGTTTAGTGATAACGGTAGTGTTAGAAACTCGTATTTTATGTATTTTGAAACTAATGTGATGTAATCACTAATGTTTGATGATATGAAATTGATATTTATCTATGATATGATGTCATGATTTGATTTACTTATGCTTTTACGTCATGCATTATGGGGTTTCCATAAGTGTATTTCGATCATGTATTTTCTATGTGAATTAACTGTGAATTTTATTTAACACCGTTAGTGATCTCACATCACCTAGAAATCTCATCGAGTGTTACGTTGTTATGTTGTAGGAAGATGTCTAACACCCGATCTGGAGCGTCCATGACTTATGAGGAGGTCGAAGAATTGGTTACCCGCCGAGTAGCTGAAGAGGTGGAGGCTCGTAAAGCCGCAAGGACCCTTGAACCCCTTAAAGAGAATGGGGATGAACAAGAAGGCGAGAATGGAGGAAATGGGAAAGGAGGTAACGGAGGAAATGGAAATGGAGGAAATTGAGGAAATGGAAATGGAAATGGAGGGAATGGAGAAAACGAAAATGGAAATAGAAATGGGAATCATGGTATGAACTATGGAGGTTTCATGCCAGTGGCTAGAGAGTGCACTTTCCAATACTTCTTGAAGTACAAGCCACATAATTTCTCAGGAACTAAAGGCGTTGTCGGATTGACCCGCTGGTTCAAGAAAATGGAGACTAGGTTTAATATCAGTAATTGTCCATCGAAGTACCAAGTAAAATATGCTACATGCACATTGCAGGACAATGCTTTGACTTGGTGAAACTCTCATAAGAGAACAATTGGTGTTGATGTTGCATATGCCATGAATTAGGTTGGACTTATGAAGTTGATGACTGAGGTGTATTGTCCAAGGAACGAGATTCAGAAGATAGAGACTGAACTGTGGAATCTGACGGTGTAGGGAAACGACTTGACTGCTTACACTCAAAGGTTTTAGGAGTTGATTTTGTTGTGTACTAGAATGGTCCCTGATGAAGAGGAGAAAGTAGATAGGTTTATTGGAGGGTTACCGGACAACATTCAAGGAAATGTGATTGTTGCGAATCCGGCTAGACTCCAAGATGTCGTACGCATTGCTAACCAATTGATGAACAAGAAGCTCCAGGGTTATGCTGCAAGGAGTGTTGAGAATAAAAGGAGGATGGAAAGTAACCCAAGGGATAACCGTAGACAACAACCATCATTCAAGAGACAAAATATTAGTGGGTGTGGCCAAGAGCTTAATATTGGCTGGGGAACATCAGAAAGAAGGGGATATGCATGGCGCCACTACTACTGCAACAAGTGCAGGTCTGCACACCTTAAAGGGTTGTGTACTTTGGGTGTGAAACTGTAAGAAGTTGGACATCAGACTAGGGATTGTAGGGTGCTGTTGGCTCAAACACTCAGAGGGGGCTCAGTTGGAAAACAGCAGGTATTATTTGTTATGAGTGTGGTAGACAGGGGTATGTTTGGATGTATTGTCGCTAAGTTGAGGGAATCAGAATAGTGGAAAACCGCAAGAAACAAGAATGGAAAACAAGACTGGAAACCAGACTAAGGTAACGAAAACTTCGGTGGAGAGCATACGCCATTGGTGGATGGAGGAACAAAACCCTGATTCCAACGTTGTCACGGGTACGTTTCTTCTCAATAACTGTTATGGGCCCTTTGTTCTTTTTGATGTTTATCGATTCGGGTGCCGATAGGAAGTTTTGCTGTCGAATCCTTTAGTGCTTTGCTTGATGTTACCTACCAACCAACTTTAGGACCACAAGTTATGCCGTAGAACTTGCGATAGAAAATTTCAGAAACTATTATGGTTCTTAGAGGTTGCACGTTAGGGATTATAGGTCCTCCGTTCGACATAAGATCTAATGCCGTAGAGTTGGTAAGTTTGACGTCAATCATGGTATGGATTGGTTGGCGAAGTACCACGCGTTGATCGTTTGTGACGAGAAGGTTGTTCGTATTCCTTATGGAAATAAGGTGTTGATAATCCAAGGTGGGATAATTGCGACAATGGGAAGTAGTTGAAATATCATATCATGCACGAAGACCCAAAGGTATATTGAGAAAGGATGTCAAGTTTATCTGGCACAAGTTACGTCTAAGAAAGCTGAGGATAAGTCGGAGGAGAGGCGACTTGAGGATGTGCCAATCGTACGGGAATTTCCGGAAGTCCCCCCTTCTTTTTTTTTTTTCCCAGAAGATCTGCCTGGTATTACGCCTGCTCGCATGTTGAATTTCAAATCGACTTTACATCCCTGGTGCCTGCACTGTAACACGTGCTCCGATCGATTTAGCACCAGCCGAAATGCAAGAGTTGTCTACTCAGTTGCAAGAACTTTCCTGATTGAGGATTTATAAGGCGTGTTCCTCGCATGGGGAGCACAGTTTTGTTCTGTCAAGAAGAAAAGATGGTTCTTTTTGGATGTGTATCGACTATCATGAACGAAACAAGCTTACTGTGAAAGAACGATACCCCACTCCGAGGATCGATGATTTGTTTGATCAATTGCAAGGGTCAAGAGTCTACTCTAAGATTGACCTGAGATCTGGTTATCATCAACTCAGAGTTAGTGAGGAAGACATTTCAAAGACAGCATTTAGGACCCGGTATGGTCACTACGAGTTCCAAGTAATGCCATTTGGTTTGACTAACGCACCAGCAGTTTTCATAGACTTGATGAATAGGGTGAGCAAACCCTATCTGGATAGATTCATGATTGTATTCATCGTTGAGATTTGATCTACGCCAAAGCAGTATAAGTGGCATGACGGCTTCCTTAAGTTGATTCTTGCATTTATTCGAAATGTAAGGAAAGAATTGTACGCCAAGTTCTCAATGTGTGAGTTTTGGCTGTCGAAGGTATAATTTCTTGGTCACGTGATTGATAGTGAAGGCATTCACGTTGATCCCGCGAAGATTGAAGCAATCAAGGATTGGGCATCGCCCAAGACACCCACCGAGATTCGTCAATTTCTAGGTTTGGCCAGTTACT
This sequence comes from Tanacetum coccineum, assembly GCA_026074375.1. NCBI lineage: Eukaryota > Viridiplantae > Streptophyta > Magnoliopsida > Asterales > Asteraceae > Tanacetum > Tanacetum coccineum. Next base: position 44,646 of record BQNB010038202.1, on the reverse strand, counting down.
ACCGACGATTTATCGAAGGATTTTCAAAAATCGCTATACCTATGACGAGACTGACTCAGAAAAGCGTGAAGTTTAAATGGGGAGAAAAGGTAGAAGCTGCATTCCAGTTGTTGAAGCAAAAGTTGTATAGTGCACCAATTTTTACTTACAGCGGGAGTGAGAACTTTGTTGTATATTGCGATGCTTCGCATAAAGGGTTGGGCGCGGTTTTGATTCAGAGAGAGAAGGTCATAGCTTACGCATCCCGCCAACTCAAGGTTCACGAGAAGAACTATACCACACACGAGCTAGAGCTTGGTGCAGTAGTGTTTGCCCTGAAAATGTGGAGACATTATATGTACGGTACCAAGTGCGTTGTGTTCACTGATCACAAGAGTTTGCAACACATTCTCGATCAGAAGGAGCTGAATATGAGGCAAAGACGTTGGTTAGAATTGTTGAGCGATTACGACTGTGAGATTCGATATCACCCAGGAAAGGCGAACGTGGTGGCTGATGCCCTGAGTCAAAAGGAAAGAAGCAAGCCGCTACGAGTTCGAGCCATGGTTTAGACTAATAGGGTTAATCCTTCCTAAGCAGATTTTGGAATGCTCAATCAGAACCAAAGGAAGAGAACTTCTCAAACGAAGATTTGCGTGGCATGATTAACAAGTTAGAACCTCGCACTGACGGAACGTTATGCTTAAACAATAAAAGTTGGATTTGGTGGGTCTTTGGTGATTTAAGGGCCTTGATTATGCATGAGTCGCATAAGTCAAAGTATTCCATCCACCTGGTATGGGATATGGATGTTCAGACTTGAATAAGTTATATTGGTGGCCTAACATGAAAGCAGAAATTGCCACTTATGTCAGCAAGTGTTTAACATGTGCAAAGGTTAAGATAGAATATCAGAAACCATCTGGTTTGTTGGTTCAACCAGAGATCCCACAATGGAAATGGGAGAACATAACAATGGACTTTGTGACTAAACTGCCGAGGACAGCGGCTGGGCAAGACACGATTTGGGTAATCGTTGATCATCTCACTAAATCTGCTCATTTCTTGCCTATGAGAGAAGATGACACGTTAGAAAAATTGATGAGACAATACTTGAAGGAAGTAGTCTCAGAGCATGGAGTACCGGTTTTCGATCACTCTGATTCTGCGATGGATATATTTACTTCACATTTTTGGAAGTCTCTACATAAAGCATTAGGTACTCGATTGGATATGAGTACAGCCTACCATCTAGAGACCGATGGTCAGAGTGAGAGAACCATTCAAACGTTAGAGGATATGTTACGTGCCTGTGTACTCGACTTTGGAAAAGGTTGGGATAAACACTTACCGTTGGTAGAATTTTCGTATAACAACAGTTACCATACCAGCATTAAGGCTGCTCCGTTTGAGGCGTTGTATGGGCGCAAGTGTCGATCACCTATCTGTTGGGCTGAAGTTGGAGGACAATAGTTCACTGGCCAGGATTATTAGAGACAACGAGAGAATTGTTCAAATCAAGAGCCATATCACTCAGCACGCCGTGATCTTCAAAAGAGCTATGCCGATTGTTAAGGACAAAAAACTCTTGAGTTTAAAGTAGGAGATTAAAGGTTCTGTTGAAGTGTCTCCTTGGAAAGGAGTAATACGTTTCGGCAAACGGGGAAAGCTGAACCCTCGTTATATTGGACCTTTTAAGATCATTGCCAAAGTAGGAACCGTTTGCTATCGTCTAGAACTTCCAGAGAAGTTGAGTAGAGTTCATAGTACGTCGTACGTCTCGACTATGAAGAAATGATGCTGATGTAAACCGCTTGCTATACCATTGTGATGAGATCCAAAGTTGATGACAATTTGAGTTTCATCTAAGAAACCTGTCGAGCATTTGGAACGTGAGGGTCATGCGTATGGAAGCAGGAGTCGTATTCCGATTGTCAAAGTATGCTGGAACTCTAGGAGAGGTCCTGAGTTCACCTGGGAGCGTGAAGACCAAATGCAAAAGAAATACCCGCACCTTTTCCACCTATCTGCACCCCCGCAGAGGTTGCGTCCCTATGCTTTAAGGACAATGCTTTTTAACGGGGAAAGAATGTGACATCACGAGAATTTCGTTCAATAAGTTTGCCGTTAACAGTGGTTCGTAATTTGAAATTTTTAAAAGTTTCTGTTAAGCTTTTTCCGTTTAACCGGGAAGTTGTTCGTATTTATCTGAGAATCAATCTCGGGGCGAACCGGGGCACCAAACGTTGTAGTATTTTGGCAATAGCCTCGTTTTTATGTTTTAAGGCAATGTTTAAAATTTTGTAATTTTCCGTGTTACCGTTACTCGTTTTGTTATTTACGTGATCCGTGGAATGTAAACCGAAATCTGTGTTGTGCTGCATGGTTGGAAATTAAATTCATAAATAGCACATATGTTCCTCAGAATGTGAGAATTATTTTTGGTCCCCCCTTTGCTTTGATTCCAACCGGTTACACATACATATACATGCATAGGATCCAAAAATTTTGAAATGAAATGCCTAGACAAACTTCCATCTTATTTAGAACAACCTTGTACCATGGAAAATTGTGATTTGAGGATCAAATTGGGAGGGGGGGGGGGGCTCCCCTTTTTGTTTGTCTACCCTTGCCATGGCACACACTAAATTGTGTGTGCTGTATGTGTGTGTAAACTTTTGTTTACATATCCAAGTTAATCTATTTTCATTCTCATTCATTTCTGTTTCTCACACAAATAATTTATTTTCTTCTTTGTCTCTCTCTTAAACCCACGAACCAACAAACACCTACAAAAATCCATACATTTTTCATCTTTGATCATTTACGTTTGAAGATATATTGTTCGTGTTGATTGTTATTTCATCCGGGTAATTTGTAAAACAACGTTTGGGTTGTTCTTAGTTTCTATTCACCTTTCGTCGTGTTTCTTTGTAAGTCATCTTTACTTTTTCATAAATAAGTTGTACTTTTGCCTATTTGTATATGTTCATCCGAACTAGGTTGTACAAAGAGGGTTCGTTGTGTAATATCATTATCTAGTTTCTCTATTAAAACTACAAGTCTCAAGGTTTACTATTTTTGTTTATAATGGAAGAAACATAAAATAGTTAGTTGTACTTTTGTGCATAAAAGTTCGTTGTGACTATTTTGATATATATATATTGTTATCACTACGGCTATATCGTTTATTTAAGATTTATCGTATATTAAGTTTAAATATTGTTGACGAAAAGATTAAGTTAGATGTTGGATTTGTTGCGAAAGTGGTAAATTGATGTCGAAGAGGTTTAGGTTTTAGATACGGGGGATTTGTTGCGATATTAAAGGTGTGTAAAAAATAGATCGGTATTCTTTCGAGTCAATAAAAGATATACTTTTGTTAAAAACGGGTGTTATTCACGGTATTCGAGGTGATAAAAATGAAAAAGTCGATATTTTTAGAAAGGTCATTGTCGAAATTTTTATAAAATTTATAAAGCGTCTCAAAATATATACCTTTTATTATCAAACTTATGATAAAATTTAGAAAAACGTAAGTGTCGAGTTTAGGTCAACATTTTTAGTTATTGAGTCAACATTGATGTGTCGGGACACTAAAAGACGAAATATACTAAAGGATGAAATACACTAAAAGACGAAATGCACTAAAAGACGAAATACACTAAAAGGCGAAATACACTAAAGGACGAAATACATAAGAGACGAAATACACTAAAAGACAAAATATACTAAAAGATAAAATGTACTAAAAGACAAAATACACTAAAAGACAAAATATTTTCTAAGATGTTTTGAAGTGTCGAGACTTGTCAAAACTTAAAAACTTTCGAAAGTACGTTTTAAAAAGGGATACGTCCGTGTCTTATCTCGTGCTCGATGATCGTTATTGACGTAGTATGTTAAGGTTTTTCGTTGGAACTTCATTCTTAAACGTGACTATATGATAGGTTGTCGCTGACGTGAGATTCGTGTTTCACTTGATTGATTCATTTTGACTCCACCTACCGTATAACGTGAGCGGTTCATTAGCCCCACTTCTTTTACTCGTTTTGAATAAATGTTTTATAACTTGGGGTGAGAAACATTGCTTGTTTTTAAAACTGGACACAAGTACTTTGCGTGAGATTTTCCCTGTTTACGTGTTGCCTAATGATATTTGCTTAATTGTATATATTAAATACCCGGGATTTTGCCAAATAAAAGCCAGGAAATGCCCAAAAGAATAGAAAAAGTGTGCTTTTGTGTCTATTGTGCAGGAAAGGATAAAAAGGACAAAAAGAAGCAAAAACAGTCAAAAACCGACAAAGAACGAAAGATACAAGAACAAGAGTGAGGAATCAGCCAAAGATCAAAGCCGGATCAGCCCGACACAGCAAGAAAGAAAGACAAAGACCCAAAATAAAGTCAAAGGTCTGAAAGTGACAAGTTCTCAAAGTCTAAAGGGCTTACTTGGAGTTTTGATGGTTCATGGTCCTAAAGTTGCAAAAATGAAGAAAGTTGATTATAAAAGAGAAACAAGAAACTCTTTCTCCTCTTCTTCAATCCTCTATAAATAGAAGCTTAGGGCTCATTTTTTCAGTTGTTGTTTTTGTTTTCAATTTTTTAGTTTGTAATTCTCTCAATATTAAGCAATTCACTTTCACTTTTTAGCAAACAGCTTATAGCACTTGTACTTTCTCTCTTACATCTTGTACTTCACAATTCTAGTAATAACAATTCAGTTTACACGTTTCATTATCCTTTGTTTTCAATTTTAAGTCAATTTTACTCAATAAGCTCTTAATAAGCTCATTTGAGCTTATTACTGTTCATAAGCTCAAAATCAGTCAAAGTTTGTTGTTAAGCTAGTCATTTACTCACTTTAATCATTTGAATCAAAAGTCATGATCACTTGAAGAGTTTGGAGTTCATTTTGAAGCAACAAGGAGAAATAAGCTAATATTAGCTTATTGAGCTTCTAGCTCAGGGAATAGAGGCAAGGTGCCATTAGGTATATGCTTTTGAAGCCACTCACTCAGATAGAGTGGCTTAAGTGCTGAGACTCCAAAATTCTCAGGTTCCATTTCTTAAGTTTCATTTCAGTTTAATTTTAGCTTTATCATTTGCTTATTTCCATTCATTCATGTTCAAATCTGATCATTTAGTGTAGATTAGCTTATAGATATTTAGCTTTAAGTTTTTTTTTTAGTTATAATCATTTTTAGCTTTAATTCTTTAACTTCTGTCAAAGATTAGTAGTTAAGATAGTAGAGTAAGTAGCTTATTTTCATTAATAAGCTTTAGGTTTTAGAGCTTGAATAGCTTAGTAAGTTTAGTTATAATAGAAGTAGATAAATTGTTTCAGTCATCTTAGTTTTCAGAATAGATTTTAAGTCAACTTAGCTTTGACAGCTTTCTATAAAGTAGTGTTTGGTTAAAGCTGTTTTGACTCCTAAAGTCAACCTTAGTTTGCCAAATTCTTTCCTTTAGCTGAGTGAGGTTATAATATAAGGTTTTAAATAGTTTTTAGAAGTTATAGTTTAGAATTACAAAGGTTAGAGTGTTAAAACTTTGAATTTGCACCAGGACAGTTTTGTGATCAAGCATTTTTAGTGATTAGAGATTCAAGGCAAGTTAGAGCACAAACTTAGTCAATACAGGACTACATACATTGATTGAGTTAGTGTAAGAGTCTTTTAGGTGACAACTTAGCCTGCACTAGGTACTTTGCCAATTGCATCAGTGTACAACAGTTTTAACTCAATTAAAACTGTTGTAACTCATAACTTTTCTAAGCCACTTTTAGCTTTAGTGGTTAGAAGTTAGAGATTGATATTGAGCTTGTTAGTAGTATTCTAGTAGCTTAATATAGATAAGCCCTTAAGTTTCCTTTATCAGTTTTTAGTATAGCTCATTTTTCCTGTCAAAAGTAGCTTATCAGCATAATAGGATTTCAGCTTATTGCATTTTGGATTTTCTTTTCTAGTTTTAACTTTGAAAAACCTTATATCTAGGTAAGTCATATAACACTAGCATAGCCTATTTCCAAAGTCTTAGCTTTTTAAGTTCACTAATAAGCTCTTTAGCTTATTAGTAAAAGCTTATTTCAGTTTAAGCCTTAACCTTACAACTTTTAAGGTCATTTTTCTTGTTAATTTTGTTAACACTTAGATAATTTTTGTTTAGATATCTTGAGTACACATCTTGATCTACAAATAGCTTCTTTTGTTTTTAATTTTCATCAAGTAATAAGCTAGGAATAAGCCAAATACTAGAAACTATAGGAAAGCCTTAGTTACTGTAACAGTTTCTAAAAGGCTTATTTTCTAGCTTATTGAGTAGACAAGAGTAGAAAGTCCTTTTGTTAAAGTTGTAGAGATTAAGCTGTTCTTCAAGTTTGTAGTTTTAAGTTTTTGCTGAATCTCATTTTTCAATAAGCCAAAAATAAGCTTGAAGCGTAGGGTCTGTTTTGTACTTTCTCCATAGTCTAGGGTTATTCGTTTTCACTATTGTGTAAATTTTTCAAAGTTTGCCCGCCTACCCTGTTCTTTCCTTTTTAGCAGTTTCTACCCTGTCTTTCTAGAATAATAAAATAGATTTAATATTTTTAGAATTTAGTTTTATAAAATTAGGGTTTAGTTTTAATAAATCAAATTAGTATTCAATTAGCTTATAAAAATTAGAGCTTTTTGATCCATTTGATTTCTGCACTAGTTTAGTATTTTAAAACCATTTTTCCAAATTTTTCCAGTTAAATTTGTATTTTCTAGGAATTTTAATAGATTTTAGTTAATATCTTTTTCTTAGAAAAATCATAAAAATTAGAACAACAGTTGAAATTTTTTAATTCTTTTTGCAATAATTTTCTTTTTAAATCTAGTATTTTTGAAAAATTAAAGTAAAATTTTAGTGATAATTTTTAGAAAAAGTTTATTTTTGATTAATTCATTAATCTTTAGAAATTCATAAAAAATTCAAAAATAGTTAAAAAATTCCAATTCTTTTTCCTAAAATTTTCTTTTTAAATTTGTGATTTTTAGGTATAAAATTTGTTAAAAGTTGTGCCTTAGATTTTAAATTTCAGTTTTAGCTCGCGTTTTTACGTTTTGTGCATTTAAATTTCGAGCTAGTTAATTGTTTTTAATTCGTGCTATTATATTTTGTAGTGTAATCAATAATTCAAAAATTCCTTTATCATTCTTAACTCGAATCCGAATATTCCAAATTCTCAATTCACGATTTCGTTGGGACACGACCCGAGGAAAAGTACTTCCCGGATAAAAATATACAAATTGTGTTTTCTTTAGTGAGATTTCTACCTTATATTTCTCTTGTTTGAGAAGTATTTTGGAAAGAATTCTTACGGGATTAATACTATAAGTATATATAAATTTGTTTGCAAAATTTGCTACATCAGACATTCTAGGAAATCATATATGATTTTACATAAGTTTCTTTTACATTTGAATTATTATATGTGATATTTGTATTTTACAATTTGGTAACAAAGTATCATATGTGATTTCTTTTATAAATCATATATGATTTAACATGATCATCACTGATTTATCAACTATCATACATTATGTTTAAACAATGATAACATGTGTTCCTGTTCTAATGCTATTTTTACGAGTGATTATGAATGTGTGCATAAAACTTATACAAAATAGACATATTATTCAAAATCAAATCCGCAGGACATTGTACTAGTTTCAGATGGTTTACAAAATCGTCTATAGAAAATAAATGGAGATCACATTTTTTTCGTGTGCGTCTTTGCAAACCCCACACTCCGTTCTTGGCGATCTCTCCGTTGTAGATTTCCATATGCATCATTAAGAAAACCCCACACTCCGTTGCATTGTCTTTTTGTAGCTCACTTTGGTATGATGATTGTTGTTTTTTAATGTTCACTTCTCTGGCCTTGAGATGATTGAATTCTTTAAAAGGCCTTGAAAACAGCTCTCTCTACAAAAATAAAAAGATTTTATTTTATTTTCAGGCACATTATCATATATCATATATTATAGTGTTACAGAAGTTGACTTTCAAGCAGATTATCATATATGATATTACACACAAAACTAACTTTTAATTACTCACCAGGAGATCACAAACTGTTTGTATTTTATTTTCAAGCACATTATCATATATGATATATTATAAATGCTTAAAACCTAACTTATATCATGTATGATACATTACATAAGTTTTTACAATTTGTTTAGGCAACTTATCATATATGATTTTTCACTAACATGTCATACTATATCTGTTTAACGTAGAATAAGCCTTCGGCTTCGCCTTATGCTTAGCCTGCACCTTCAGCAAAAGCTTATTCATGCTTTTACTTATTCAAACTAACTTCTAGTCCATTATTTCGTCTCAAAAATCACAATATCATCAACAAATTCTTTCTAAATAGTGAAAACTTAACTTCTAATCACTTATTTTCTTCATTAAAGTCTTAATAACATCAACATACTCTATCTAAAACTTACTTATCACTATAACATCATCTAACATCAGTTTAACATCAAAATATCATCATTATTAACTATATAAACACAATAAATTGAAAAAAATCATAATATGTTCATCAAAAACTCTATAAACATTATAATATGTAGATGAAGTGTTTTATACCTGAATTAGTGATTTTAAGCTTGTATTTCATCAGCTTTTTACTTGAATCTTCAGCTCTAAGCTTAATCGTTAAGATTTGTTCTTCAACAACATCATCGACATCTTTTTCTTTTATTTTTAATGCGATTCGTGGATGATCTTTGATTTGTGTATGTGTTTTAGTGTGTGTATTTTTGGATCGGTGTAAAACTGTGTGTGTTTGATGAGAGAGAAAAAGAATACGTATCTATATCTAGATAAGATGAATTGGGGGTGGTAAGTGTGTGAGAGGAAATGACATAAATACCTCTCTCCCCTTTTTTGTTTTTTTTAATTAAAAAATCTTTTTAATCTTAGCATTTGATCTATTTTAGATGAAGGGCTGAGATTGGTCCCACCGTATCCAAAAAAGGAAGGTCTCCAAAATAACTCCCTTTTTATTGTTATTTATTGTATTTTTTGTTCCTTACAGCTCTTAATTCAGTTATAGAATTGCATTTGGTTCTTATAGTCAAATCAAATAGCTAAAAGTATTTTGTTTTACATCCAGGGTATTGGAATAATTTTGAGCTAATAGGAGCAGTTGGGGTTGATTCTGACATTTCATCAAGCAAAGAAACCAAACAAATACTTATGGTGCTTGAAATGGAAGAGAGTGTTGTGAAGAATCTCGATGTGAACGGATCAGGTCTTGGCAGGTACCGCTTAAGATCAAAATTCCCCATTTGGATATCATTGATCGCCTACATGCTTTATTCGTTATCTCTAATCTTTGTTTTTTCAATATAGATTGTAACATGTAAAGACACATTCTTTTGTGTAAACACATTTTATTCATGTAGCGTGTGATTTTTTTGTGTTGTGCATCAACTCAAGTGCCAATAATAAAAAAAAGTAGCTCCGCAACATTGAACGGTCTTCGAAGTTTAATATACATTTTAAATTGTTTACGGAAATAGTCTTTAGAGCTATCGGTTCGTTGCAAGGTGAGTCTTAATCGCTGAAAAATAGTACTTTGCATTATCGGTCCGTTGCAAAAATAGTCCCGCGCGCTGACAAGGCTCGTTGTTGTTATTGCTAATAGTACAATAACGCATTAAGCACATCAAAACAATAGAAACATGCTATGAACGCCCTCATTAATCATTATAATTTCCTCATCCCCTCCCCGTATGTGGCCATTTATGAGAGGTAAACGCCCTCATTGATAGTGCCTCAATATATGGTTTGTGAACCCATATAATGCTGTTGGCTACATTTGAATCATTCACACACTTACACTACTTCATACATAAGCGTGCATATATGCATTATGATCGTAACTGAATTGAAGTTGTACCACTACAACAAAGGTTCAAGTTGTGCACCAATTTCATAATTGTAGTTCAAAAAAAAAAGTACTGTACTTCCCCAAATTTCGTATAATTTATGAATTGACACGAATTATTAGAAAAATAATTACAGATTTGCAGCTGATAGGTAAACTTAATATACAAGCAACAAGATATATGTATATAATATCAAACCTAATATCATGGGATAATTCGATGAATTACAACAAGAACGCAAAAATCTGCAACACTGTTATTTAAAGCTATGTGGATCTTATGGAAATACATAAACCGTATTTCTTTTGATTTAAAGCTCCCAAAGATAGAGTCTCTAAGCAAAAAAATTAAGTTTTTTAACAAGTTAATTACTACGTTCTTATTTCTCAAGCATCTAGCTATAGTATCTTTTTAACAAATTACCGTTCAAAAGGAAAATACGTGGAATCTTTGGTTAAGACCGTTTGTATATACATTAATACATAAAAGCATGCATATAATCCGTATTTATAATTCTTAAACTCTATAAATGTATAAGATATTGTATAAATTGTGCATGTAAACGTAAATTCAAATTTGATAGATTTTGTTGCTATCATATTACTAATACCTCTAGATTGATTAATTAATATTCTAGCGTTCGAATACAGTTTTACAGATTTTGAGATTCGAATACAGATCTTAAAATATTATGGGGATGTCAAAAACTCATTTGTTCACGTGTGAGCTTGTAGTAGGTACAGATTGTGGTATAGTTGTTCACACGCTTAAATTATTTGTTCAACTATAAAAGTGTAGCTCTCCTTGCACCTTAAAAATCAGAATTTGGTGATTTCATCATCCACATAAAATTATACAGGTACAGATTTTTATCATATTTCTGTTTTAACGTTTAATTTCCTCTATTAGAATTTTGTAACTGATCGAGTTATTATTTTTAATGGCAGATTGTTCACCTATAAGGTGATAATTAAATCAAGATCGATATGCAAGAAACTGATAAAGGGTGAGGGGTTTCGATGCGATTCTTGTCAAGTGAGCAGTCTTTTGCGGTTCATCTTTCTTTCGTTGTCTGTTCGACCTTGAGTATATGCATATCTGAAACCCTAGTTATGAATACATATAGTTTTAGCTTAATTCTTACTCACCTAACACTTCTTTTTGGGTCCTTTAGTTTCAAACATATCTCTAGATAATTCAATTTAGTTGCATGTTTGTTGGTCATCACATCATTTCGTATAGAAAACTTGGTTTTTATTTATGCCGAACGGGCTTTTGGTTGTATATATACATACCATTCGTAGCTAGCTAGAACTCAAAATCACACAATTATGGTTTTAATTATCATTGGTTAGCTTGTCCATGTTTGATCGAGCTTAGCTTGGTTATCGTTTACGAAAAACCTAACTAGATTCTAAGTTTTCATGTAGGTGCTTAAATAGTTGCGTCACTACATACCAGGGCCTTCCCGTGAATTTTGGAGGCCCTGTGCCTTTTTTTACAATACTTATCTTTCGAACTTGAAAATTTTAAACATGTGAAAACATATTATGAAAAAGGCATGTATAAAGAATACATAAAAAAACTGTGTATAATTTATCACATTAATATTATAGACAACAATTAAAGATTTTTAGTAGAGAATGTTTTGAAAATTTTCAAGTTAAAAAACAAGTGGGACTGTGATTCTAACAGTTTTATTTAGAAATGGAGTAAAAGTTAAAATTTGATGAACCCAATTATACTTGTTAAGTTGTTGAGGAATAAAACTAAATGAATAGGATAAAACTGTAAAGTTGATAAACCTGAGAGTGTAAAGTAAACATATCTCATAGTTATCATCTTCTCAAAAAGTTCTCTGTAAATATGTTCGTTTTTTCTTTTATATACCAAACGCTTGAAATAATCTTTTGTTTCACTTAAATAACATCAAAATCTTATGATACAAATTACATTCATATCTTTTTTGGCGTTAAACCTCGACATAAATCAACCTTATAGTTACAACATCGGGGGGCCCTAAAATTTTGAGGGCCCTGTGCGGTTGAGCACCCTGCACACCCTCGAATCCCGCCATGCTACATACCAATTTTGTGAATCCTAGAGAGTTCTGTTGTTTAAATAAACATAGCTTTACTACGAAATATTAGACATCCATATATGAGAGAAATGTAGTTTTTGTTTAACTTTGTCTTAATGAATGATTCTATGTTTGTGCGATAAATTAAATGTTAGAAATTCAAATATTATCAATAAGTTTATCTAATGAATTACCAGGGATATGCACGTCTAAATGGCCTCGTGTATGATTTTAAAAAGTTTATCTAATGATATCACTAACTATATTGGCAAATTTTCTTGAGCTTGATTATCGGGCTAATTGTTCACTATAAATATCAAGATATATGAAAGTCTTGAGCGTCACGTTTTGGTCGTTAAATGACTTACGCAAAGTAGTTATTTTGATATCGATGGCTTTTAAAATTATACAAATGTTACAGACTAAATATTTCCTCTAAGTCGCAATGCAGCTATAAATTGCTGTCTAAAGAGTGTCTTCCTAGTAAGTCTCTCATTTTTCATGTTTATTGTTGTTTTATATAAGTTAATTTCAGCTGCACAAAAAAAAATATAAGTTAATTTCATAACGTCCTTCTGTAAACCATAAGTTCCTAGCAAATTCTATAGTAAATTTTTTTGATCGAATTCTATAGTAATTTTTAGTTTGACCCGTTTTACGTACTTTCTAGTATTTGTTGATTCCCGTTTATTTATTTTCAGTTTATTATATACAGTGACGGAGCCAGAATTGTTCAATCGGGTAGGCCAAAACAAAAAAACTTTAAAAAAGATACTGGATATTTGACGATAGAACTTCTTCTGCTCTTTGGTTTTTCACTTTTCAATAATGCAATGGAACAACTAACACATTTTTTTTGTATTTGACTATTTGACTGTGCTTTCTATGTTATTCTGGGTTAGCTTTTTGAAGTTTTATCTACAAATTACACTTTAAAATATCCATAGTACTAATACTTGTTAAAAAGTTAGGGTTGGCCTTGGCCCATCTTAGTGATAGTGTAGCTCCGTCCCTGATTATATATAGTTTCAATACTTTTTTTTCTTAAAAGTTAGTTAGGTAACAAATAAGAGTCGCTCATTTGTATCCTCACCTACCCATGCACACTAACAAAGAAAAAAGCCTTTCTTGAAACCGACCACCTTGTTTTTTTTATCTCATATAAACATTTTTATATATTTTGAAAACCTAATGGTAAATTATTTAAATATGTATACAAAATTAGGGAGTACTTTCAATATATTTGCACTGGTGATACGAAACATTCTAATTAAAGAAATATATTCGATTGGATACCTAATAAAATCTTATTGACGATTTCCATTAGATTAAAAAATATAATATGTGACGAATTAAGGGTCCACAACAATTTGATCTGAGTTTTTAGCCGTTTATTAGATCTCGAATACAAATACTTTTGTTACCTACCACCACCACTAAAAGACGACTAAAACAAGTGGAAAAAAATTGTACCATTTACGGTTGGTGTTATGTGGCTCAGTTACAACCATTTGTGCCACCCACCACCATCTTTTGATCTTTTGTCGAACCTTCCTAAATAAAAAATATTTCGACATGTCTTCAACTTATTGTTCCAAATGTTCTCATTGCATGTATAACATGTAATGTATAATGTTTTATGTGTCATTGTCACTTTGTAGTATATATGCGTGTATGTATTATGTATGTGTATGCGCGCGTATTTGTTAAAATAAATGTGTAACACAAGGTGGGACAGACGATGAATGTGAGGTAGTAATAAGCAATAAGACTGCTTACTTGACAAGAGTTTGCATGGAAACCAACACTGATGTGTGGGGCCGTATAAGAGCAATAATGGATGATCAAAAAAGGTTTGATGGCCCATCTCGAATATTTGGGCAGGGAGATCGCGGCAGATGAATCGAAAAGGACACTGGTGACCAAATGTGTAGACGATGACCCGTTGGTTTGAAGGATGAAAAGGATCAACCATTGAAATAGGTTTAATTAGTTTCTAGAAATCTACGTACATGCTAAGAGGCGCAATTAATGTATCGTGTGTAACTGTGTAAGTTCTTTGGATTGTTATGTCGGTAGATGTAAATCTCGATCATGCGACATTATGCCAAGGAGATAAAGGTTAATGCGATGCACTTCTTGGTTGCAATTTTGTTTAGGTTTAAATAAGAGCGATTAGTTCTTGAACTCTTGATACATGCATCTTGATTAGTTATATGATATTGTATTGTATTGGCACCATTTTTAACTTCCTCATTTGAAATAGTTGAACCTCTTGACTTGTTGGAGATAGACGATATTCGTGCATAGATTTTATAATGGCAGTAAAAAATTGTTGTGATATTTTGACTATGTGTTTCGTATAACGTTTAACGCAAGATTATCAAATTTAACTGAAATTGTTTGTAACATACGATAACTAGCTTTAATGCCCGCCCCTAGACGGGCTAACTCCAAAAATTCATATAAGATAATAAAGGGAGAAAAACTATGGAGCGCCTTGTAAAAAATAGTATAAATGATGAAAAAGTAAAAAACTTGATATTGTTGAATGTAAAAAAAGTATCATATACTGGATTGCGATGAAATAAGGAAGGAAAAAACACTTAAAGCCACTAGATCATGTTGCTTGTAGATTATGTTGCTTGTAGATGATGTACAAAACTTGATACGATCATGTTAAAAAGATAAACAAACAATAACATGGTGTTTTTCAAAAACTGTAAGATAGTTGCATATAGTTGTAAAGAATCATATATCATATATTGGATGATTATTGTTGTTTGGGTGGACATAGAAATTGATAAAACATGGTTAGGTTTAGAGAGAGAAAGTGAAGACAGGCAGGAGGAAAAGCTTTCTTATTGATATGATACAGATAAAATGAAGGGTAAAGTGCAAAAAATGTTCTCGTGGTTCGTCAAAATTGCAATTCTTGTCCCCATTAAGATTTTTTTGCGCAGTGTGTCCCTCAAAACACTGTTTATTTGCATTCAGTGTCCCTATCTCTAACGCGCGTTAATTTTCTCTGTTAAATAGAATAATGTGCCGTGCACGTGAGGGCAGTTTGGTAATTCTTACTATTCCCGCTTGATTTAAAAAAAATCTAACATAAAAAATTTCTTATTTATATTCCCTAGAAAATATTCAGGGACAAAATTTGCAAAGCTGAAACTGTATTTAGTCAACAATATATAATTAAACAACATCAAACACATCATCCATCCCATCAAAATTTTCTCACACACACTTAAGAACATAAAAATGGTGATCTGTGTTTGTGGCAATGAAGCTAAATTTAAAACATCTTGGACCGATAGGAACCTTGGGAGAAGGTTTTATGACTGTTGGATGAAGGTAAGCCTCGATTAACATGTCGTGGTTATAGAATATAGAGATTGTTTATTTTTACATGCAACTGACTATGTTTTAATAAATGAATTAGGCGATGGACTGTGGCTTCCTTGGGTTGGTAGACCCACCCATGTGCGAGAGAGATTTGGATGTGTTTCCCGGGCTACTTAGAGACAGGAATGTGCTTGAGGAGGATCTGGAGGACAATATGTTGATGTTGAGGGAGAAAGAACGAATGATCAGGAAGCTAAGGAAGTACTTAATGCTTGCCTGTGTTATGGTGTTTGTTGCATTTAAGTACTTATAGGGTGTTTGAGAATTGGGTGTGTGGTTGTTAGTTATGGTTATGATGGATTTAGTTAATCCAGTTTTGTAATGACGATTTGAAGTTAATGAAGTAATGTTAATGTTTTATAAATGTTAATCGTTTATATTCAGGCTAGAATGTTTTAGGCTACTTGCACAATATAATAAATGAAGTTAAGTTTTAGAATACACTCATATTAAACACCACCTAACACTCCACCGCATCTCTCATTCTCTCCCAAACCGCCTCTCCAAAAGTTAACGGAAATCCTAGTTTTGTAAGGTACTATATACACGAAATTGGTTGTCATTTATCCTGATTTGGCCAAGCATTTTGGTTTGTTTACATTTTTCCTAAGCCTATTTTCCATAGTTGTTATTAAGTAATGTTCAATTTAATTTTTCGTTTAACTTTTTAGTATTGATCAGACTCAATCTTAGGGTTTAATCTGTGAATGTCAATTGTGGCACGTGTAATGGATATACATGATGAAGTTGAGTTCAAAAGACATAGAAATGGCTATTTTGAGTTTCATCCATTGAGGTATGTACAAGGGTCAGCTACAAGGGTGTTTGCTTTTACTTGTGATAGGGATATATTCAGCGTTTTTCTTGACCATTATTTTGCCAAGATTAAGGGAAAAAATATGCTCCATTTTTTTGTTTACCAAAGAAATCAATAGAACATGGGTTGAAGTTAATTAACACAGATAACGATGTGCATACATTATTTCAAATGGCTGAAAGGTATGGTTCTATTAATTTGTTTGTTGCTCATAAGCAACAAATTAGTTGAATACAATTTAAATAACATTGGCTTAGATGGGCCTGATGGGGAGGCTGTGGGATGGGTTGAAGAAGATGTTAGCTTCCGTTGCTCTAGTTCAACTCCTTTGAAAACTAGACAAAAAAAGGAAGGTTCTTGATAGCAAAAAAGTCCATAGAGGTGCAAACATGAAAACAAAATATGTAGTAACAAAGAAACAAAAGTGTCTTGATATGGGAAAAGGAAATGTAAATGAGGACGAGGAAGTGTTAAGGTGATGTGTGCTTAAACACACATCGTTTTTACCCTGAAAAAAACTATAAAAAAGACTAATAACCAATAAATATGAGTAATTAGATTGCAAATATGTTTGGTTTGTGTTATTATGTCTTGCAGGTACAAAGGATTGAGAACAAAGCAAAAATGGTAATTTTCGGATGAGTTTCGATGACGTTTTAACGTTTATCGAGATTCAAACGAACCCGTAAAAATTCCACAAGCACTCCATTGGAAAGAGCACGAAATTACGAATCTTTCAGTACCTTCCTCACCTTTTGAACCTTTACTATTTGAATCGGTCAAGCCCTTTTTGAACCCTTTTATTAAATATAAACCTGATCTCTCAAAAAGGGTTAAAAGAATTGCATATATATATAACTGAAGCTATGTCTAGCTCAGTTGGACATGTGGGTGTCCCTTAAATTCACACTCGGGATGTCCCAGGTTCGATTCGGGCTATGGCTGCTTTGGTATTATCTACGTCAGCTACCACGTGCCTGACACGTAGCTGCCACGTGGACGCCACGTGGACCCACATCTGACATGCCAGTGGCGTCTGTCCAATGACAGCCTACCACGTGGTGGCGGCGCTGACGTTTAATGATTGCAAGTACGAGGTGGCAGTGGCGGCTGTCCAATAGCAGCCTGCCAGGTGGCGAAGGTGCAAACATGGCAGGTATGAGGTAGCTCTGGCGGCTAATCATTGGAGTGGCGGCTGGCCAATCAAAGGTCGCCACGTAGCATTTGACAGCTGTCAGTTTGTAGGATCCGAGGCATCTAGAAGTGGTATTAATTGCTAATCATTGGATGCCAATGATTGGCTAATAATGGATCTGAGGTTAAATGATTGACTAGCATTAAATGGAAGGTGCAGGAGGCTACGTGAAAAGACTAAAATGCCCCTCACTTTGGGCTATAAAAGCAGATCCAGATCCAGATGCAGATGCAGCATTCATTAGAAAAATTAGGTAGTTGGTAGGATAATTTTCACACAGTAGGTTTAGGTTAGTTTTAGGAGTTGTATTAGATTTAGCTTATTTAGTAGGTAGCTTATTATAAAAGCTTTTGTTAATACAAATAATGTTTAAAAACGTTATTTATATTTTTCAACCTCTCAACGTTTTGATAATAGCAAAATATAAAAATGTTTACAATCAAATTAAACGTTTACAAATTATTAAATGTAAAATTTCATTTCTAAGATTAGTGATCACTTAAGGTATGGACAAACAAATTAATTAAGCGTGATTAGTGATCAAGAAAATATTTTTTTTAATCCTCACTTTTAATTCTACAAAAATATTTTCTCAAAAATACATTTACAAAATATTCTCTAATTAAAATAAAAAGTTTTATTAAAAACTTAAAATTTGAAATTCAAAATTTCTCCCCAAAACGGAAGCTTCTACACCAGATACAACCTTCTCCAAAAAAAAACAAAAAAGGGAGCGGAGTCTAGCGGCGGCCCTCTTATAGGCCTGGCGGCCCCCTTATATATAAGGGACTGCCAGGACATCCCCTAGAGAGCCGTTGGGATTCCCTGCCTATAAATACTGCTCCATCCCCAACAGAAAAAATTCCTCTTTGCACGAAATTTTTCAGTCTTTTCTTTCTCTCTAAACCTTCTTTCTCTCACTAAAACTCTTGATCACTAACAAACTTAGATCTTGTTTCAAGTGATCTAATCTCTTCTTCTCATCTCTTCCCTCTCATTCAAGTGCAAGAGAAGAACACTCGTATTCGTCAAGAAACGAAGTGTTAATTAGTGATCTATCCTCCTTTCTTCTAAGTACCAAAACTCTATTGTATTTATCTTGTGTATTTGTGTGATTC
>BQNB010038202.1:0-21460 GCA_026074375.1 Tanacetum coccineum | reverse complement strand
AGAGCTCAAATTTAGTTAATGTAGGTTTAGATACATTTAGACAATGAGTGTATAAGTTCTCATCTTAGTTCTTAGCCTGCACTTAGTAACTGCCAACTATATCAGCAATAGCAGTACTTACTAAGTAAGTACTGTTGTTGTTCACCACTTTTCTAGACACTTTTTTAGAACTTGTAATTAGAAGATAGAACTAGGTTTTAAGCTTTCTATTAGTATTCCATTAGCTCTTTATAGATCATTATTTGAGTTTCATTTTTAAGCTTTAGATTAGCTTTTAGGTTCTTGCAAAAGTAGTATTAGCAGCAAATGAGATTCATTGCTAATTTCTCTATGGATTTTTGTTTTCTAGTTGTTCATTTTAAAATCCTTTTATCTAGGTTTCTTTTATAATCATAGAATAGCTTATTTTCAAAATTTCAGTTTCTAAGATTTAGTTTTGAGCTTTTTAGCTTATTAGGTATAGCTTAACAACAGTTATTAAGCTGAACCTTAGTTTTTTAAGATCAAATTTCTCATTAATCTTGTTAACTTTTAGCTTATCACTTTTTAGACATCCTTAGTACACATCACAAGTTTCATATAGTATCTTTTGGTTTTTATTTTCAAAGATAAACCATAGTTTCTGTAACTCAGTATAAAAAGCTTAATTTTTAGCTTATCTAGTTGATAAAAGTTCAAAGTGCTTTTGTTAAAGTTGTAGTGGATAAGCTCAGGTTTAATTTTTCTGTTTTGAGTTTTTGCTTAATTTCATTTTTGCAATAAGCTAAAAATAGCTTAAGTCGTAGGGTTTGCTTGGTACTTTTTCAATAGTTTAAGGTTGTCTGTTTTAACTATAGTGTAAAATTTAGTTACTTACCCCGCCTACCCTTTACTTTCAGTTGTTGCATTTTTTACCCTGTCTTTTAGATTTAATAAAATAGTTTTAATATTTTTAAAATTAGTTTAATAAAATTAGGGTTTAGGTTTTAATTAGCAAAATTAGGGTTTAATTGATTAGTAAAAATTGGGCATTTTTATATCATTAGATTTCTGCACATTTTTAGTAGTTAAAAATCATTTTTCTTTATTTTTCAAGTTAAGTTTGTATTTTCTAGAAATTAAAATAGGTTTTAGTAATTTCTTTTTCTTTAAAAATTCATAGAAAATAGAAAAATAGTTGAAAAAATCTAATTCTTTTTGTAATAATTTTTTTTTTTCTTTCTTAGGAATTTTTTTTGAAAAATAACAATAAATTTAAAATTTTTTAGTGTTAATTTTTTAGGAAAAAGTTTATTTTTAGTTAATTCATTTTTCTTTAGAAATTCATATAAAATTCAAAAATAGTAAAAAAATTCTAATTCTTTTTCCTAAAATTTTCTTTTTAAATTTGTGATTTTTAGGCATAAAATTTGTTAGTGTTAGTGCTTTAGATTTTAAATTCTAGTTTTAGCTCACATTTTTAATTCACGTTTGTTAAATTTTTCGTATTAGTTAATTGTTTTTAATTCTTTAATAGTTTCTTTCGTTTATTTGTGCTATTATTTTCGTAGTGGTGTAATTCAAATTCAAAAAAATCCTTTTATCCATTCTTGACTCGATCGAATTATTACCGTATTCTCAATTCATGACTTTCGTGGGATACGGACCGTGAAGAAAATACTTCCCGGTGAAAAATATACGTATTGTGTTTTCTTAAGTGAGATTTTACCCTTTTATTTCTCTTGTTTGAGAAGTAATTGGGAAGAATTGTCACGGGATTTATAATATACATATATAAATTTGACTAGTGCTTACACACGATACCAAATTTTGGCGCCGCTGCCGGGGAAGTTGTGAACGATTTTTGAGGATATTCGTTGAAGTAGAGTTTTGAAGTCCCTTCCTTCTTGGAAGTTACTTTGCTATTTTTGTCTATACTATATAAAAATACAAAACATTCATTAATTCGATTCCTATCGAATTAGTTAAAATACAAAAAAAATAAAAAATAAACACATTTGGATACTAGCTATCCATCTTAAACCATTCAATAAACATACATAATATCGTGAGTTACGCGCGAGGTACGACGGACCTTCGAGTTTACAAAACTATAAGGGGAGTTAAGAAAGGTGATAGCTACTTGCTAAAAGTCAATTGCGGCTCGCTCAAGCTTTTCCGCTCACTTGTGCGTATCTTGGAGACTTATCGTGAAGCTTGTAATTAACGGTTACCAAAAAAATATTTTTCTTTTTGTTTTCCTTCCTAATAAATACTAAAAATTGTAAATTTCCCCAAAAATAATCTTCTTAATCCCAAATTCTTCTTTTTATTATTTTCACTAGTGCATGCGCACTCGTTCTTCCTTGGAATACACAATTCCGAGAAGACGTAATCGTCGACGTTCTCGACAACAACAAGAGGCAATCCCTCTCATTCCGGAACCGTTTCCAATGGCCGATGACCGACCTAAGGTGACTCTACCGAGTAATCTTCAAGCTCCCACGAGGGGTTGAAAGTGCTTATAGTTGTACACTCATACAATGCCAAAATTTTTGAAATAAATCCTTCTCTTATTTAATCTTGTTCAAAATCAAATTTTCAGTTGAGGTAATGATGAGGAGCCTATGCTCATATTCGTCTTTTTGAGGGGTATAAAACTAATAACCAAAGGTACCCGGATGTACCTACACACCACATACAAACTTTTTTTCTTCCATTTCTCTTGGCCGGGGTTGATAAAACATGACTGTTAAGGAACCCCGAACTCTATTACTTACATGGTATGTCTTACGTGTTTTAGTGTCATACGTTCATCAACTTCTTTCTTTCCACTTCTCTAGGACTACCAATCTTAGGAATTAAATAACGAATTTTCGACAAATTGCTCAAGAATCTTTCTCCGAAGCTTGGGAGCGTTTCAAGGAACTTCTAAGGAAGTGTCCTCATCACGGGTTTTCGCTCATGCACCAATTAGACACATTCTATAATTCGTTGAGCTATAATGATCAAGATTCTCTTAATTCCGCTTGCGGTGGCAATTTTCTATACATAAAGTCACACCGAGACTTCCAAAATCATTAGAGTTAATGCCAAAGTTAGATTGGGGGGGTTTCACGGCTAAACGCCGTGATGCGAGCGAGTGCGAATGCTCCTCCATCTTCTTCTACTTCTTCATCATCTCAACTTCGAATTCCAACAAATGGTAGCGGCATTAGAGGGTAAGATGACTTTGATCTTTTAGGAATGAAATGCATGAGATGAAAAATATGATGAAAGCTCTTGTGACTACCCACTCCGATTAAAGCGGTGGAGGAAAGGTGTACTACTTGTGGTAGTAATCATAGTTATAATGTGTGCCCAATGACTAGGGGAGGTTATGAGTATCCGGTTTATCATGATAATTTCCAACAATTTCAACAAACCGCTTCGGTCGGTAACTTTGTTCAAAATGGAAATTCCGGATACTGTCCTCCCAACTTAGCGAACTAATAAAGGACCAACGGGCTATACTAAACCAATCCCAAGTTCTAGACCTAACCAAGGATACAATAGGAACCAAGGGTATAATGGGACTAGGAATGTAAACCAAACCAATCAAGTTAACCATGGAGCTAACTCGGGCTTAACACAATAAGCTCAAGCTTATCAAGCCCCGAGTACACAAGTTCTGGTGACTTATGCTAGATTTGAGGCCTACACAAAAGCTAATGATGCCACATTGACCAATTTGCAAAAGAACTTAAATGATTTTAAAAGAGAGCAAAATGAATTTCAAAATGAGCAAAGAAATTTTCAAAAGCAATGAGAGTTTTATGCAAAATCAGTAAGGAATAATTGTTCCCCCCCCACAATATTTATTTTATTCATTTCCTTATAATTATACAATTATTATAACCCCCCCCCCCCAGGGAAGTAACCATGCTTCTACCTCGGGTTCTTTGCAAGTAAACACTATTCTAAATCCGAGGAACAATGATAGCAAAAGGGATTACCACCCGTAGTGGTGTTGTTCTTGATGGACCTTTACCCCCTATGCCTCCTCCTTATGTCAATCCGGACAATGAGAAGGCTAAGGAAAACGAGGTGACAAAGGACAAAGTGCAACCCGAAAGTTCACAAAGTACCGCAAACATCCCAACCTTAGGGTAGCCTGGGAAAGGGATAAGATAAGTTGAAAGATAAACGAGAAATAATGGATGAATGAGAAGAAAATGATGTGAGGTTAGTGAAAGGTTTTTGAAGAGATCTTAATTGATAAGGAAGAGTTTTTCTTGCCTTAAAATCTCCACCATCAAAACCAGACAAGCCTAACAAAAACTCTTCCACTATCCTTATAGGGTAGTTAGAAGTATGAAAGTAGGTGAAAATGTTAAGTCACATAATCCAAAAGTTTTGGGAAAATGTTCAAAAAGTTTCATGTGAACATTACTTGGAGGATGCTTTGATCTTAATGCTCTAAGTATCAAAAGATGTTAAAAGCTTGTTGTCGAACAAAGAGAAGTAATTGAGATGCTAATACACCGGTAGTGAAAATTGCTCTGCGATCATTCACAAAATGCTTCCGGAAAAGCTTGAGGACCCCGAAGACAGTTTCTCATTCCCGTGTATTTTAGTGAGCTTTAAATGCAAAGCTCTAGCCGTACTAGGTGCTAGTATCAACGCGCTTATGGCCTTTCCGTGTACACAAAGTTTTAGCTTTCCCGAATTGCAAATCTACCGGATGACTTTAGAACGAGCAAATTGCTCTCTTTGTGTTCCTACAGAATTGCTATGAGTTGTTTGGTCCTGGTGGAGAAGATTGACTTTCGGCCGATTTTGTTGTAGTAGACTTTGAGTGTGATTATCGAGTACCTCTTATTTTGGGTAGGCCATTTTTGAGGACGGCTCGTACTTTGATCGATGTTTTTGGAGAGGAAATGTCCCTTAGGACGGATGAGGAGAGATTGATTATTAGTGTAAGAAGCGAAGAGCTCAAATACACCACTCGTCCTCATAAAGAGTCGGTTTGTATGATTGATATCTTTTCTTCACCAAAAGAAAGGTATGGCGATCATAATGCCACTTTTACTTCTTCGGAAAAGTTTGTTAAATGTTTTTTCTCACTACTATTGGTGGATCCCATCACTCCTCCTTCCCCCATCTTCCACTAAAGAGATTTAACCAATGTGAAAGTTGAAAAACATGAGGTTTTGAAAAACATGTAATCTTTCAAGAAATTTATTATTTGGTCCTTCCCATTAAAGTTAGACCTTAACTTTTGGAAAAACAGAAGTTTTGGAAAAGAATGGAGATTTTGAAAGAAATAACCACTTGTGTTTTCAAACATCCATCATCTGCTTTGGGAAAAAAAGGAAGTTGAAGGTGAGAAGAATTTGATGTTAAAACCATTGTCGTCCTTCTTTGCCCCACATCTGGAAAATTCGTTGTAGGAAATGGGCACCAACTGAGTTTGTAAAAGATAATGATGAGATTAATCATGAAGTTGTCAAAAGGTAATAACAAAAGATTTCGGGAGTTCTTATAATGAGGAAGAGGAAAATTGCTTTCCTAGATCGGTTACTTGAAATGAGGAATTTTTTTGAAATGAATGATAAAAAAGGTTTGAATCCTGTGGACAAGAAAGCTAAAGAAGAGGATTTTGAAATACTTAAAAAGATGAACCTAAGTCCAAAAACGAGTTACAGGTGTTCATCACGACATTGACAATAATTAACCATTTGAGACTACCTCTTATGTCGGCGAGTGATTAAGTGTTTTATGAGGTTTTAACCTGTGGATATGTTATTCCCCTATGAACATTCGTGGGAAGAGATATTGACCAGGGATAACATTTCATGAGGGGAAACCTTTGAAAAGGTAGTTTTAAGGTAAGAGTTCAAAAGAGTTAGCACATCTAAAATCTCTTTTGATTTTCTTGATGTTTTTGACCCACTCCACCCACCCTTAATAGACTTTCATGTTACCAAAGCATTGTCCGGGTTCACATTTTCTCTCTTGAAACTCTTTTCTAAAAAGTTTTTTGAACCCGGGATCAAAAATGCTACGGTATATCTTTCATACCTAGTTTGGGGAGGTTTCCACCTCTTGGAATTTCTTCATCCCTACTATTATCCTCCATAATGAACCTTGTTGGAATATGAGTCAAGCTAGGGGACTCTTTAATAAACAAGCGCTTCGTGGGAGGCACCCCATGCTTATCTTTTTATCTTCTTTCTATTTTTTTTTCTTTGCTTCCCCAAGGACAAATCAATTCGGGGACGAGTATAGCTTGTACTCGGTTAACAAAAACTAAGCCGTTTTAAGTCGTCTATGAGCTAACAATGAAAATGATGAGAGGAGGCTTGTTCTCTTTCGTTCTTGTTGGTTGTTTGTGCTTGTTTGTCTAGGTTTTCCGGATTTTGGAGGATTCATGGTTCAAAATTGTGGAAGAACAAAGCAATAAAATTTGGTGCCCCCACCCCCACAATTTAATTGATGGTTGGGGCTTCCAATCTTCTCTTCATAAGTGGGAAATCTCATATCCTTGTTCTTATCGACTAACATCTATTCCTTTTGGCATCGTGACCTTAGAAATTTTGTTTAGATTCCTTTTGCCCCTATTTTTTTTAAAACATTGAGGACAATGTTTCGTTTTAGTTTGGGGAAGGATATCTTCGATATTGACTTGCACTTCACGCAACCTTGTTTGAACCTTTTTGAATTACCCTTTTTGTGAAAAAAGTGAAAATTTTTAAATTTTTGCTTGCAATAGAAGCTTAGTTTGGGGAAAAACACCACTTTTTGGTAATCCGTTGGTGAGAAATAGGATGTTAATTTTGACGTGACATGGTGAAATGCCTAGCTAGTTCTTTATACTTACCTTTTTGGGCTAAGCTTTCACAAATCTATGGCTTTGGATTTTAAAATTCGTGTAAGAACACAGAGTTGATGTAGTAAATATATGGGTATTTGCTTAAGCGAAAAGGTTTATTTGGAAAAACCTAAAGCTTCTATATGAATGATTTGTGTCTTTTTACTCCCACAAGCTCTTAACACACTAATCATACGTGCTCTTTTTAATTTAACTAAGTCAACCAATGTCTTTAGAAAAAGTCTTACATTTTGGAAAATAATTCATTTATTATGTAAGTAAGATTTTTGGTTTCAAATTTATAAGTTGATTTTCTAAAGTGAAATTTTTCCATTCACCAAAAATATAATTATAAAAAGAATGCCAATGAAGCATTTCTAATGCAAAAAGCATTATATTTTCGTGCTATGAAGCATTCGCAAAATTAGATCAATAAAAGCTATATATAGGTTCTTAATCGTTGGCGTATATTTCCATGTTTGAGAGTGAGACTCGGATGGTGGTCTCAACTAAGGATTAAAGACTTGTACGTGGAACAAGGTTCTTAGCGCATTCATCATAGGGAGCGCGGCCTAGGTGGTGATTGAACTAAGGGACTTTGGATTCTAGGCTTTGTAGGAATAAAGGTGTTGTCGCGATAACCCACAAACGTTAGTAGCGGTTTAACGAGGGGGTTGTTCGAAACTAAGAAACACGGTGTTGATGCGATATCCTATTTGGGAGAAAGGCCTAAGTAGGGGTTCGAACTAAGAACAACATTCCTATTGCAAAAAATAATAATTTATAGTATATTGAAAATATAAGAATGGTAAAAAAATTCATTTTCTAAAATCAAGTTATATAATTTTGTTCCCAATTTTTTTAGCTTTGGAGTCGAGGTTATAATCTATGTTATTAAACATTTAAGTCATCAGCTTAAGTGTAAAGCTTAGATGGATTTTCCAACGAATAAAAGATAAATTGATCTTATGGTTAAGTTGAAAAGAGTGCACACATCTTATAATTAATTTATTCTTGGGATGTGAAATAGTTCACAAGTTGTGAGTATAAGAAGCTAAACCATTTGGACTTATATTGACAATGTCTTGTTTATTAGATTTGTTTAGTCTAGTGAAATGTCAGGGTAGACGATTTTTCCTCTTTGTGCTCTAGTAGATTCCAAGGGGGAGTAGCTATTTCAATGAGCCTTAAAAGTTGCAAAATTGCAATGATTGCCGATTAATGTGTTTCCATATCCATGAGATAAGATGATGAGAAAAGATTAAGATGTTTAAAAAGGGGATTCATAAAAGGAGGTAAACAAGGGCATTTTGTGCGGAAACTTGTTAGTTTACAAAGTGTACACTTAATAAAATTGCGTGAGGACACGGCAATCCTTTAGTTTGGGGAATTTTGATAAGTGTTAAATCTGTTATAATAAATATACCCAGGATTCGCCAATAAAAGCAGAAATATGACTAAATGTGGAATATGTGTGCTTTTGTGTCTCAACGTGCAGGAAAGGATATCAAAGTCAAAAAGAGCAAAAACGAGCAAAAACCGACAAGAAATGAAGAGAAACAATACTAAGAGAAAAGATTGAAGCCACAATATCGACAAGCAGGATCAAAGACCGTGGTCGAGAAAGTCATGAAAGTAAAGAAAAGGACAAAGGAAACATGACCATTTTGCCCTTAAATGAAGATAAAGACTAAAATACTCTTTGGGCCCTTATCAACCCTTATCGATCACAATAAGGCCATCAATGAGCCCAAAATCAAATCCATTTTCTTGTTTTAGAACTACAAGGGCCAGAATTGATAATTCTCAAGCTCATTTATACACTATATTTTGAAGAAAGAAACAGAGGGGCTTGTATTGTAATTAACCCAAATTTTCAAACACAACGCGGGCCATAGTTTTCTCCCTAACCGTTTATACCGACTTTTCCCGCCAAAAAACCCAATTTCCCCAAATCCTTTTCCCGTCTCTTCCAACTTAAATCCACCAATCAAAGCTCTTTTCCACGTCATTTTGTACACTTGGCAACTTCTCATTGGTTCAAACACGTGGCAAATAAGATCAAACGGCTATAATTTCTTCGAATAAGATCCCACGGCTAAGAAAGAATGAAGTTCATCCTCTTCTCTTCTTCTCCAAGCTCCTATAAATAGACAAGTTAGGACAACTGTTTAAGAGTTCGAAGTTTTAGTTTTATAGTTAGTTAATTTTCAAATTTTCAGTTTTTAGCTTTTACTGTTCACGATTTGTAAACATTTCTGTTTCATTCAAGTTTAAAGCATTACATCACTTGTACTTTACCTATTCTCACTTGTACTTCCAGTTTATAAGAAATAAAAATCAATAGTGTTCTTTATATTTCTTAAATTTCATGTAATAAGCTGAATTTGCACAATAAGCTCTTAATAAGCTCATTAAAGCTTATACAAGTTAATAAGTTCATTTTAAATGAAAGTTAGCTTAAAAGTCAGTTAAAGTACTTAATTTGTTCATTCAACTCAATTTTAAATTGATTACTTGAGTTAATTCATTCAAATTGGAAGCTTTTGGAAAAATAAGCTCAAAGAAGCTTATTGAGCTAAGTGTTATTGGTCTATTGGCTCGGAGCCATTAGGTCATTGATTTTAAAGGTATTCACCAGAAGGTGGCCTAGTGCATGAGATTTACAAAAATTCAGTTTCATCTCTCTATTTTTCATTATAGCATTGGAGCTTATTCTAGATTGCTTATGAGAATTCAGAAATGCTTATTCCTTATTGGAAGGTTTGTTAGTTGATCATTAAGTTTAGCTGTTGTTACATTCTCCATTTACCTATTTCTAGAATAAATATTTCTTCTTAGTTGAATCTGTTTTATACTAAGTGACAAATAGCTTAGCTGAATAAACATAGCTTATTGCTTTTAATAAGATGTAGATTTTAGTGCTTAAATAGTTTAATTAGATTAGTTAAAAGTTAGAGTAGATATATAAGGATTAGAGTTTTAGTTCTAATATAGTTTTAACGAAAAACTTTGTAGGACTGTATGGTTAAGTAGTGTTTGGGATAAGGTGTTTTTGACCTTAAAAGTCAACAGGATTTTGTCAAAGCACTTTACATAGTTGAGTTTTTCAAAGTGTTCAAGTTTTAAAGAGGATTTGAAAGTTAGTTTGTAGAATTTCAAAACTTAAAGCTTAAAAATCTTTTGCCAGCACCAGGACAGTTTTAAGTGTCAAGTAGTTTTAAGAGTTAAGTAGTTCAAAGCATTCTAGTGTTCAAATTTGGTAAATGTAGGTTTAGATACATTTAGTGAGTTAGTTCATGAGTTCTCAACTTAATTTTGGCCTGCACTTAAGCCTTTACCAATTACATCAGTATAAGTATTACTTACTCAGTAAGTACTGCTTGTTGCTCATCACTTTTCTAGCTGTCTTTTAGCATTTGTAATTAGGAGATAGAATTTAGTTTTAAGCATTCTAGTAGTATTCCATTAGATCTTTATAGATAATCTTTTGAGTTTCATTTTTAAGCTTTAGATTAGCTTTTATGTTCCTGCAAAAGTGGTATTAGCAGCATCTTAGATTTCTTGCTTATTTCTTTTGAATTTCTAATTTCTAGTTATTATATCCAAATTCCTTTTATTTAGGTTTACTCTAAATTCATATTAGAGCTTATTTTCAAAATTCTAGTTTCTAGAATTTAAATTTGAGCTAGTTAGCTTATTAGAATTTGCTTAATAATAGTCATTAAGCCTGAAACTTAGCTTTTTAAGAACAAATTTCTTGATAACCTAGTTTACTTTTAGCTTATTTCTTTTTAGATATCTTTAGTACATAATATGAGCTTCTTATAGTATCTTTTGGTTCTTATTTTCATTAAGTAATAAGCTAGATATAAGCAAAAGATTAGAAAAGTTAAAATTTCAAAGTAACTCTATAGTTTCTGTAATGCAGATTAAAAAGTTATTTTTAGCTTATCTAGTTGATAAAAGTTCAAAGTGCTTTTGTTAAAGTTGTAGTAGATAAGCTCAGGTTCAACTTTGCTGTTTTGAGTTTTTGCTTATTTTCATTTTTGCAATAAGCCCAAAAGTGCTTAAGTCGTAGGGTTTAATTGGTACTTTTTCTATAGTTAAAGGTTGTCTGTTTTAATTTATAGTGTAATTTCTATTACTTACCCGCTACCTTTACTTTCAGTTGTTGCATTTTCTACCCTGTTCTTTTAGGATTAATAAAATAGGATTTATATTTTTAAAATTTAGTTTAATAAAATTAGGGTTTAGGTTTTAATTAGCAAAATTAAAATTAGAGTTCAATTGCTATATAAAAATTGGGCATTTTTATTCCTTTAGTTTTCTGAACATTTTAAGTAGTTAAAAACCATTTTTCTTTATTTTTTCTAGTTAAATTTGTATTTTCTAGAAATTAAAATAGATTTTTTAGAAATTTCTTTTTCTAAAAAAATTCATAGAAAATAGAAAAATAGTTAAAATTTTTTAATTCTTTTTGTGATAATTTTCTTTTTCACTCTAGTATTTTTGAAAAATAAAAATAGAATTTTAGTGTTAATGTTTTAGAAAAAA
This sequence comes from Tanacetum coccineum, assembly GCA_026074375.1. NCBI lineage: Eukaryota > Viridiplantae > Streptophyta > Magnoliopsida > Asterales > Asteraceae > Tanacetum > Tanacetum coccineum. The sequence goes on along the minus strand of BQNB010038202.1, from coordinate 10,092 downwards.
GTTTATTTTTAGTAATTCATTTTTCTTTAAAAATTCATAAAAAATTCAAAAATAGTTAAAAAATTCTAATTCTTTTTCCTAAAATTTTCTTTTTAAATTTGTGATTTTTAGGTATAAAATTTGTTAAAAGTAGTGCCTTAGATTTTAAATTCCAGTTTTAGCTCACGTTTTTAATTCACGTTTGTTAATTTTTCGTATTAGTTAAACGTTTTTAATTGTTTAATTGTTTCTATAGTTTAATTGTGCTATTATATTCGTAGTGTAATTCAAAATTCAAAAATCCTTTATTCATTCTTGACTTGAATCGAATATCCGAATCTCAATATCACGACTTCGTTGGGATAAAAAACGACCCGAGAAGAAATACTTCCCGGTTAAAAATATACATATTGTGTTTTCTTAAGTGAATTTTATCCTTTTTATTTCTCTTGGTTTGAGAAGTAATTTGGAAAAGATTTTTCACACAGGATTAGTACTATATATATATATAAATTTGACTAGTGCTCATACGCTTATACCAAATTTTGGCGCCGCTGCCGGGGAAGACGTGAACGATTTTTGAGGATATTCGTTGAAGTAGAGTTTTGAAGACCCTTCCTTTTGGAAATATTTGCTAATTTTTGGATATTACTATAAAAATACAAAACGAATCATCATTAATTCGATTCCTATCGCATTAAAACGAAAAGATTACAAAATAACAGGATAAACAAAAAGGTGGATACGAGAGGGCAAGAGCCATCGAGAGGCGAGGCAGAGGGAGCCCGATATTGAGCCCGCGGGTGCAGCAGCACTAAGCTCAACAGTGTACGATCGTTTTTGTGAGGCGTTATACGTTGCGACGGAGATACATTAGGCTGTTAGCCTCACGCGAGCTTTACGAACACGATAGCATCGCAATATGAGCTTCTGAAGCAAGATGTTATGAAGAGGCGAATGCGTTGACCTTAGGTTCATCTATCATTTAACGATCACGATTCATAGTTGAGCGGATGACTACGTCGTAAGGGCCGTCCGTAACCTCGCTCGTAACTTCGTAGCGCTATTCAATATCTTGTATCTGACTAATACGTGAAGAGTTGGTTCTTTTGTGAGTATCTATAAGTGTGCGGTATGCTCACATTGCGGCGATTCAGTCTATTGGTTACTCTATTTTGTAATTATTCTTTCTAATAATCGCGTACTACGGAAACTCACTGAATAATATATGATACAGCGCGTATCTAATATAATAGAGTATCTTACTTTAAAATTTCACTACAAATTTTACTTTATCTGTTAATTGATTTTAATATCAACACTAAAAGATGAAGGGCTACTATAGCGCACAAACTCGTATCTTTCACATTCATCCTGAATCCATACTAACAACAATTACGCTAGAAATCGTAAACCGCAGTCCCTCAACTCTCTAATGGGGGATCGCGTAGGGCGTATGTACGGTTCTCGACAACAACAGAGCAATCCCTCACATTCTAGAGTTCGATTCCAATGGCCGATTGACCGACCTATGTCCCGAGCAACTTCAAGCTCCCACCGAGGGGTTTTGAAAGTGCAATGTTGTACCACCCACAATGCTCAAAATTATGAGATTGAACTAAAATATCCATCCTCTCATTAAACTTGTTCCAAATCGAATTTTTCGACGAGGTAATGATGAGAGCCTCATGCTCACATTCGTCATTTTGAGAAGCATAACAATTAATCAAGGTACCCGATGATACCTAACACCACCATCAAACTACTTTTTCTTTCCATTTTCTCTTGACGGGGTTGCCAAAACATGGCTCGACAAAGAACCCCCGAATTCTATTCTTACATGGGATGACTTAGTGTCTAAGTTCATCAACTTTTTCTTTCCACCTTCTAAGACTACCAATCTTCGGAATGAAATAACGAATTTTCGACAAATTGCTCAAGAATCTTTCTCCGAAGCTTGGGAACGTTTCAAGGAACTTCTAAGGAAGTGTCCTCATCACGGGTTTTCGCTCATGCACCAATTAGACACATTCTATAATTCGTTGAGCTATAATGATCAAGATTCTCTTAATTCCGCTGCCGGTGGCAATTTTCTCTACAAAAGTCCAACCGAAGGATTACAAATCATAGAGAATAAAGCCAAAGTTAGATGTTCACGGAACGCCGTGATGCGAGTGAGTACGAATACTCCTCCATCTTCTTCTTCTTCATCATCTAACTTCGAATTCCAACAAATGGCAGCAGCATTAGAGGATAAGATGACTTTGACATTTAGGAATGAAATGTATGAAATGAAAAATATGATGAAAGCTCCTGTGCCTACTCCCGTTCCGATTAAAGAGGTGGAGGAAAGGTGTACTACTTGTGGTAGTAATCATAGTTTTAATGTGTGCCCAATGAATAAAGGAGCTTATGACTACCCGGTTTATCACGAGGATTTTCAACAATTTCAACAAACCGCTTTGGTTGGTGGTTTTGTTCAAGGGAATTCTGGGTACTTACCCCCAAAAAGTCAAAGATTGACATCGTCATTCTAAATTCGAAAATTCTCGGATGTTACAACCTAACCAAGGATACAATGGGAACCAAGGGTATAATGGGACTAGGAATGTGAACCAAACCAATCAAGTTAACCATGGAGCTAACTTGGGGCTTAACCAACAAGCTCAAGCTTATCAAGCCCCGGTTGCTTACTCAAGGTTCGAGGCCTACACAAAAGCTAATGATGCCACATTGACAAATTTGCAAAAGAACTTAAATGATTTTAAAAGAGAGCAAAATGAATTTCAAAATGAGCAAAGAAATTTTCAAAAAACAATGATGAGTTTTATGCAAAATAGTGGGAATAATAGGGGAAGTAACCATGCTTCTACCTCGGGTACTTTGCCAAGTAACACTATTCCTAATCCGAGGAATGAATGCAAAGGGATTACCACCCGTAGTGGTATTGTTCTTGATGGACCATTACCTCCTATGCCTCCTCCTTATGTCAATCCGGACAATGAGAAGGCCAAGGAAACCAAGGTGACAAAGGACAAAGTGCAACCCGAAAGTTCACAAAGTACCGCAAACGTCCAACCTCGGGTAGACCATGGGAAAGGGAAAGATAAGTTGAAAGATAATGAGAAAGGGATGAATGAGAAGGAAAAAGATGATGAGGTTAGAGACAGTGTTTTTGAAGAGATCTTAATTGATAAGGAAGAGTTTTTCTTGCCTAAATCTCCACCAATCAAACCAAACAAGCCAACAAAAACTCTTCCATATCCTTCTAGGGTAGAGTATGAAAAGAAAGGTGAAAATGATAAAGTGCAAATCCAAAAGTTTTGGGAAATGTTCAAAAAGATTCATGTGAACATTACTTTGGCGGATGCTTTGATCTTAATGCCTAAGTATCAAAAGATGTTAAAAAGCTTGTTGTCGAACAAAGAGAAGTTAAACGAGATGGCTAATACACCGGTGAGTGAAAATTGCTCGGCGATCATTCTCAAAAAGCTTCCCGAAAAGCTTGAGGACCCCGGACAGTTTCTCATCCCGTGTACTTTTAGTGAGCTTAAATGCAAAGCCCTAGCCGACCTAGGTGCTAGTATCAACCTTATGCCATTCTCCGTGTACACAAAGTTAGGCCTTCCCGCATTGCAATCTACCCGGATGACCTTAGAACTAGCAAATTGCTCTCTTTGTGTTCCTAAAGGAATTGCTAGAGATGTCTTGGTCCCGGTGGGAAGATTGACTTTCCCGGCCGATTTTGTTGTAGTAGACTTTGAGTGTGATTATCGAGTACCTCTTATTTTGGGTAGGCCATTTTTGAGGACGGCTCGTACTTTGATCGATGTTTTTGGAGAGGAAATGTCCCTTAGGACGGATGAGGAGAGATTGATTATTAGTGTAAGAAGCGAAGAGCTCAAATACACCACTCGTCCTCATAAAGAGTCGGTTTGTATGATTGATATCTTTTCTTCACCAAAAGAAAAGGATGAGGATCCTAATGCCACTTTCACTTCTTCGGAAGTTGTTAAATGTGATTTTCTCACTACTAATGGTGATCCCATCACTCCTCCTTCCACCATTCCCACTAAAGAGGATTTAACCAATGAGAAAGTTGAAAAACATGAGGTTAAAACATGTAATCTTTCAAAAGAAATAATTATTCATTCACCTCAAATTGCTTCCGTAGGTGCAAATTCACTAAAATTTTTCCAAACATTAATCTTGAGGACTCTTTCAAAATGGGAATGAGGATCTAACTTGATTCCAAACAGGAATTAGACAAGAAGATCTCATTCCCAATCCAAGAGAGTCCAAAATTGGAAAGGTGTGATTATCCTCTTTGTGATGATTTTCAAAGTTTTTCAAGACTTTTCAAACCCTCTCATTGAAAAAAAAGATGATTTTCACCTCTAGAAATGACGAGTCAATCTAAGGAGGAGGTTTCATAAAGGAAACACTAAAGTTATTTGAACCCTCTTTTTGAAGACGACGAGGAAATCATTTCTATTGAGGTATCTAGACAAATTTCTCCAAAAGTCTTAGACTTTACCGAGAGTGGTTTTGAATTCCACTTTCAAACATTCGGATACCATCCTTCCCTTTACTCTTTTGAAGGAAGTGAGATGATTCTTGAGGAAGAAATAGAAGAGTTTTTTTAAAACCAAGATGAATCTTTAAACATGGATTTTAAATGATAAATTTAAGTGATGAGGAGGGTGTGTACGTACTTAGGAAAAAAAAATTGCTAGAAGTTTTTAAAATGATGATCCCCCTTTTCACCACCCACATCTCTTAGAGTTCAAAAAGGAAGAGTCAAAAAAGTAGAAAATCGGTCAAAACACAATAGAGGAACCACTCCGACATTGAATCCTTAACCATTTTTGATACTAGTACCTCATTTATTCGGGAGTGATTATGTGTATTATGATGATTTTAACCTCGTGGATGATGTTATTACCCCATGAACAATCGGGAAATATATTTTGGACCCCGGGATAACATTTTCATGAGAAACCTTTTGAAAAGGATGCTTTTAAGGAATAAAGATGTTCAAAAGAGATAGCAACCATACCTAAATCTCTTTTAGACTCCCTTGATGTTTTTGACCCACTAAGACACACCCACCCTTAATAAACTCATGTTACCAAAGCATTGTCCGGGTTCCCTTTTTTTCTCTCTTAAACTCTTTTCTTTCTCTAAAAAGTTTTTGAACCCCGGGATCAAAAATGCTACCGTGTATATCCTTCATAATACCTAGTTGGGTGAGGTTTCCAACCTCTTTGGAAATTTTCCTTCACCCTCATTTTTATCCTCCATGATGTACCTTGTGAAAATAAGTCAAGCTAGGGGAACACTTTAATAAACCGAAACGCATCGGTGGGAGGCAACCCCAAGCTTATCCTTTTTATATCATTCTTATCTAATTTTTTTCCTCTTTGGTTTCCCCAAGGAAAAAACCAATTCGGGACCGATTAATAGCTTGTACTTGCGGATTAACAAAAACTAACCGTTTTTAAGTTGTTTTTGAGCTAACAATGAAAATAATGAGGAGGGAGCTTGTTCTCTTTCGTTCTTGTTGGTTGTTTGTGCTTGTTTGTCTAGGTTTTCCGGATTTTGGAGGATTCATGTTCAAAAATTGTGAAAGAACAAAGCAATGCCCACAATTTACATTTAAAGTCCTCCAATCTTACTCTCATAAAGAGGAAATCTCATATCCTTGTCTTTATCGAACTAACAACTTATTCCCTTATTGGGCCATGACCATAGAAATTTTTGTTTAGATTCCATTTTGACCCCTATATTTTTAAAACATTGAAGACAATGTTTCGTTTTAGTTTTTGGGAAGATATATTTTCGATATTGACTTGCACGTTACGCAACCTTGTTTGAATTCTTTTTGAATTACCTTTTTTGTGAAAAAAGTGGAAATTTTTAAATTTTTGCTTGCAATAGAAGCCATAGTTTGGGGAAAAACACCACTTTTTGGTAATCCGTTGTGAGAAATAAGGATTTAATTTTGACTTGACCGGGTGAAAATGCCCTAGCTAGTTCTTTAACCTACCTTTTGTGGGGCTAAGCTTTCACAAATCCTATTGCATTGGATTTTAAAAATGTGAAGAACAAGAGATGATGTAGTTAAATATACATGTATTTGCTTAATCAGGTTTATTTGGAAAACCTAAAGTTTATTTATCTATGAAGATTTGTGTCTTTTTACGTCCCACAAGCACTTAACACATCTAATTCATAACGTGCACTTTTTTAATTTAACTAAGTCAACCAATGTCTTTAAAAAATCTTAACATTTTTGAAAAATAATTCATTTATTATGTAAGTAAAGATTTTTGTTTCAATTTATAAGTGATTTTTCTAAAGTGAAATTTTTCCAATCACCAAAATAAAAATTATAAAAAGAAGCAAGTGAAGCATTTCCTAATGCAAAAAGCAATTATTTTTACGTGTGCCAATGAACATCGCCAAAATAGAATAATAAAAGCTATATATAGTTTTAATCGTTAGCGTATCACATGTTGAGAGTGAGGACTCGGATGGGGTCGCAACTAATGATAAGACTATGGGGTTACGGAGGAATCAAGGTTTCGTAGGCATGCATCACTAGAGCGCGACCTAGGTGGTTATTTGCAACTAAGGGACTTTGGATTCTAGGCTTTGTAGGAAGAAAGGTGTTTGTCCGCGATCAACCCACAAACGTTGCAGCGGAGTGGGGTTCTACTAAGAACACCGTTGTAGATCGGCATATCCTATTTTGGAGAAAGGCCAAAAGTAGGGGTTCGAACAAAGAACAACATCCTATTGAAAATAAAAGAAATGGTTACAATTTCGATTTCTAAAAATCAAGTATATAAGTTTTGTTTCCTAATTTCATTTTAGCTTTTGATCAGTTTTATCTATGTTATGAACATTTAAGCTCACAAGGCTTAAGTGTAAAGCTTAGATGAATTAAACTATAAAGATAAATTGATCAATGGGTCAAGTTGAAAAGTAGTGCACACATCTTAATCATTATTTATTCTTGGAGTGAAAAGTATCACAAGTTTGGTAAAGTATAAGAGCCTTAAACCATTATGGACTTATAATTAACCATGATCTTGTTTAATAGCTTTTGGTTTTAGTCTAGTGAAAAGCAGGGAAGAACGAATTTTTTCTCTTTATGTGCTCTATTAATTGGGATAGCCTATGTTCAATGAGCCTAAAGGTGCAAAATTGCAAATGATTGGCATAATGTGTTTCAATGAATTAAGAGTTGAGAAAAAGCTAAAAGTTTAAAAAGGTAATCATAAAGGTGAAAACAAAGGGCATTTTTGGAAACTTGTTAGTTTACAAAGTGTACACTTAAATGAAAAGCCATGAGACAAGACAGCAATCCCTCTAGTTTGAGGGGAATTTTTGATAATGTTTAAAATGTACATATAAAATACTCATGATTTCCGCCAAATAAACGCAAACATTATGCCAAAAGATGGAAATATGTGTTGCTTTTGTGTCATAATGTGCAGGAAAGGATATCATAGTCAGAAAAGAGCAAAAACGAAAAAAACCAACAAGAAAATAGAAGGAACCAAGTGACAAGAGAGAGATATGAAGGAAAGATAACAACAGCCGATCAGCCGACAACAAGAGAAGAAAGTCAATGAAGACCCAATTGAAGTCAAAGGTTCAATAATGACAAGTTTTCAAAAGTTTAAGGGTTCATTTGGATGTTTTGAAAGTCCAAGGACCAAAGATGTTAAAGTTAGAAAGTTGGTTTATTAAGAGGAAAAAGGAGATAGCAAGTACAAGGGCCAGAAGTGTAAACTTCCAAACTTATTTTACACTACATTTTTGAGAAAGAAACAGAGGGGCTTGTATTGCAATTATGCCAAAGTTTCAAAACAAACGCGGGTCAAATTTTTCCCTAACAACCCTATAACAACTTTTCCCGCCAAAACCCGAATAAACCCAAACCTTCCTAAATCCTTCTCCCGTCTCTTCTAACTCACCCCACCTCGTATTTACCCACTTCCACATCATTTTGTGCACGTGGCAACCTCCCATTGGCCCGAACACATCACCATTCATCATCAACGGCTTAAATTCAAAGAGAAAAGATCAATGGCTAGGAACGATTGAAGCTCTCATCCTTTCATCACTCTCATCTATAAATAGAAGCCTGTAATAGATAGTGAGAGTGTTAGATAGTTAGTGAGTTAAATTTTCTTTGTAATTTTCTCCTTTCAATTTACGTTTACTGTTCATTTTGTCGAATTAAGCTTTTTAAATCTTTCAAATCAATTGTACTTTGTGTTTCGTATCTTGTATTCTTCCTTTAAAAGCAATAAAGCTAATTGAGTGGTGTTTGTTTTTAAGTTTTCAAGTAATAAGCTGTTCTGAGCCAATAAGCTTGTAATAAGCTCATTGTAGCTTAATTTGATTTCTTTTGTTCAAAAGTTGTTTAAATGTTGTAAAAAAGTCTTCTAAATACTGTTTTTGTCTATTAGTGTTCAATTTTGTTCATTTGAATTCATATTGATCAAATTTGGAAGCAATGAGGAGTAATAAGTTCAAAGAAGCTTATTGAGCTTTAAGCTCTTGGTTTAGAGGCTAGGAGCCATTAGGAAATTGTTTTTTAAGGTCACTCACTCAGAAAGAGTGGCCTAGTTTCAGAGATTACAAAATTCAAGTTTCATTTTCTATTTCTTCATCATAGCTTTTGAAGCTTATCCTAGTTGCTTATTGTGAATTCAGATATGCTTATTCCTTATTGAAGTATGATTAGTTGATCATTAGTTTTATCTGTTTTTAATTTTCCATTACTAGTCCTAGTTAAATAATCCTTTTAGTTAATCCTGTTTTTACTAAGTGTCAAATATCTAGGTGAGTAACTAGTTTATTTCTTTTAATAAGCTCTGGTTTTTAGTACTCAGTTAGCTTAATTAGGTGAGTTCAAGTCTGAGTAGATATAAGGTTTTAGCATTTGAGCTTTTAAAATAGATTTTAAGTGAAATTCAGTTTGGACAGATTTGATTAACTAGTGTTTGGGTAAAGGTGTTGTTGACCTTTAAAGTCAACAAGAGAATGTCAATTCACTTTACACAGTTGAGATTTTCAAAGTAAACAAGTTTTAAATAGGTTTTGAAACTTAGTTTGTAGATTTTCAAAGTTTAGAGCTTAAAAAGCCACTTCTAGCACCAGGACAGTTTTAATGTTTAAGTAGTTTTGTAGATAAGTGATTTACAGCATAATAGTGTTTAAGTTTGGTTAATGTAGGTTTAAATACATATAGTGATTTAGTTTATGATTTCTTACCTAAGAGATTTGGCCTGCACTTAAGCAATTGTCAACTACATCAGAACAAGCAGTAGTAACTTAGTTACTACTGCTGTTGTTCACCACTTTTCTAGTCACTTTTTAGCTCTAGTAATTAGGAGTTAGAATTTGGTTTTAAGCATTTCAATAGTACTCCATTAGCTTAGTATAGATAATCTCTTAATTTTCATTTTTAAGCTTTTAGACTAGCTTAAATTTTCTTGCAAAAAGTAGTAGCAGCAGCAACTTAGAGTACTAGCTTATTTTTTTGGATTCTTATTTCTAGTTGATTCATTTTAAATTCCTTATATATAGGATTAATCAATAATCATAGGACAGCTTATTTGTAAAATTTCAGTTTCTAAGATTTAGTTTTGAGCTTTTTAGCTTATTAGGAATTGCTTATCAACAGTTTTAAGCCTGAATCTTCACTTTTTAATATCAAATTTCTTGTTATTCTTGTTCACTTGTAGCTTATTTCTTTTTAGAAATCTATAGTACCCAATATAAGCTTCTTATAACATCTTTTGGATCTTATTTTCATGTAGTATTAAGCTAGAAATAAGCCAAAGTTTAAAAAGTTAGATTTTCAAAGGTAAAACCTTAGTTTCTGTGATACAGTATTAAATGCTTAATTTTTAGCTTATCTAGTGGATAAAATGTCAAAGAGCTTTTATTAAAGTTGTAGTGTATTAGCTCAAGTTCAACTTTGTAGTTTTAAGTTTTTGCTGATTTTCATTTTTTAAATAAGCCAAAAGTGCTTAAATCGTAGGGTCTGTTTGGTACATTTACAATAGTTAAGGGTTGTCTGTTTTAACT
>BQNB010038201.1:0-48915 GCA_026074375.1 Tanacetum coccineum | reverse complement strand
TGTGTTATGATTATGTATGCCTTTGATGTCACACCATATTTGTAATACTTCTACCCTTTTGGGTCGGGGCGTTACATCAAATGTGCTTATAAGGTGTAGTTAAGCTCATGTCTTAGCTTATTACTCTTTTTGGTTTACTTATTTGTGCCCAAGTAGCTAAACAGTTAGCATTTTATGGTTTAGTAGTGTTTAGCTTATTCTGTCACTTTTGCCAGCTTATTTCGTGCTTATTTTTTATCTATAGAAAAAGTGCTTTTGTAAAAATTGTTTATTTAGTGTTTCTCAAAAAAGTTGTAAAAAAATGGCATGTAAAAAACATTTGGGAATTGGGGGAAGTCAAGGGTGAGCAGGACTCGAACCCGAGACCTCACCCCTATTCGACCAAACGTTTTTTTTACACACCACACGCACTACCAACTCGCCCTTGGGACTTTTTCAGTTTAAGTTTGCAAAATCAATTCTTTATAGTAGTTTTAGCCAGTTTGGCTTATAAGCCGTTTTTGGCTTATTTCACAGCTTATTTGATAAGTTGTTTTTCCCAACTTATTTTTCTTAGATTATACATTATTCAAGCTACTTTTGCTAATTTTTTCATATTTTTATTAAATAGTTTAGTATTTTTAAACATTTAATTTCATTTAAATCGTTTTTAATTCATAAAAAATTATAAAAAAGTCAAAAAAATATAATTCTTTTTTAGAAAATTTTCTTTTAACATTTAGGACTTAGGAAAATTATATTTGCTTTCGTAGGGTCAAAATTGCAAAATTTGGATTTTTAAAGAACGAGATTGAATCCCGTTCATGTTTTTAGTGATTTTAAATCTTTTCTGTTTTTGGTCTAGTTTTTTTTTGTCCTAGCCTTTTTAGTCAATTAAGACTTATAAAAACCAAAAAGATCATTTTAGGACTTAATTTTGATAATTTAGGGTTTTTAGGTCTCGTTTAGGATTCTCGCTTTGCGTTTTTAGTTAAATTTCGTCTTACCTTAATTGTTTTTAAGTTTTTGCCTTAATTTTCCCATAGTTTTAGATAACCAATCATAATCTTGTTCCATTCAAGCATCGATTATCAAAACGCCTCTCGACTTTCAATTGCATTCCTCGTTGGGGATAACGACCCGGGAATTATACTACCGGATTATTATAATTGAGATTTGTTGATTCTCATTATTATATATTTATATATTTACTTATATTTATATATAGTAAAGGGTTATTTTGATCAATTTTTGGCGCCGCTGCCGGGGATGATTGTATACGATTGTTGAGCCGTTTGATAATTTGTGTTTGAAGATCCTTCCGTGTGAAGTTATTTTGTTTATTTTCATATATAAAAAAAATATATATACAAAAATATTTTTCATTCTCTTTTATTAGTATAATTATAATATAAAAACAAGAAAAACCAAAAAAATAAATAAAAACATTGTCCATAAAAAGAAATAAAAAAATTACCAAGTTGGTAAAAGAACACCAACATATAATACTTTCAACTGAAGTATTATCCATTAATAAGTTCCCAAACTAAAGATCAAAAACTTGCCTTTTGTGTCACTTGCAACGTACGACCCACCTTTTAAAGTTAAACAAACTCCTTTGTGTGTTTTTCTTTTAGAGAGCTACCGTGAAGCTTGTTGATTATTAGGTTTAAGTGTCTTATCTCATTGTCCGTTATTAAAATATATATTGTGAATACATTGTTGTATAACCAAAAAAGAAGAAAATAGAAAAAGAAAAAAATTAGTATAAATTTTCTTTTTATATTTTAGTGCATGCACACTCGTTCTCAATCTCATAATTCTAACCATCAACAACAACAAGTCCCACCGACTTTTGTTGAACCATTCAATCTTGTGGAACCAATTGAAAATCAAGCTCCTCCCATAGTTACGATGGACGATAATCGTACTATGGCTCAATTGCTCGAAGCACCCACCGTGGGTTACGAGGATGCCATCGTTGTTCTCGAGATCACCGCAGACAACTTTGAACTTAAGCATGGTTTGCTTACCCTCGTTCAAAACAAATAATTTTTTGGACATGACAAAGAAGACCCTCATGCTCACATTCGTTATTTCAACAAGATCACTTCTACGATGAAGTTCCCGAACGTCCCAAGTACGTCGGGTACTTATGGCTTTTCCATTTTCCCTCGGGGTGCAGAATCGGATTTGGCTTGAAAAAGAACCCCCTCGATCGATTCTCACATGGGATGATCTTGTTTCAAAATTCATCAACAAATTAATCCTTCCTCTTCCAGACCAACAAAATCTCGAAATGAAATCACGAGTTTTCAAAAAGATTTGATGAAACTTTCTACGAGGCATAGGACCGATTCAATGATCTTCTTTGGGCATACCCACATCATGGATTTTCGGAATTACATCAGCTCGATACTTTTTATAATGCTTTGAACTCTAATGATCAAGATTAATTGAATTCCGCCGCGGGTGGTAACTTTTTGGAGAAAATGCCCCGTGATTGCCTAAGAATTATTAAGAGCAAATCCAAAGTTCGTAATTCACGTAACAAACCGGTTGTTGCTAAAGTAAGTTCGAGCACTTCCACCCCCGGTATTTCTCTCGATGTTGCTGAACTTAAAGATATGGTGAAATCTTTACTTCTCGATAAGAAATTACCAAGCTCTCGCTCCGTGAAAGCGGTCGAGGGAAAGTTGTGTTACTTTGCGGTGGTGCTCATTCTTAGACGAAATTGTCCGCAATCGATGCAACGTTATCATGACAATTATAAGAGTACGTCTCTTTAATTATGCCGCCGCAGCTAGCTAACTACAACCAAGGGGAGAATAAGGTTAACGAGCCCGATTGCTAATCAAATTCGACCTCCCGATTTTCCTCCCGTTCAAAACTAAGGAAATAACCAAAATCGTTACAACCAAAACCGGGGGACTAATTACAACCAAGGCCAAATTTAATCGACACCAAATAATCAAAACCCCGTAGTTCCCACAAGGCGCAACCTTACCAAGTTCGGTTCTCCGCATAAACACAAGGTGTGACAAAGACCGATTTTGAAAGCTATGTCAAGGCTAATGATATGGTTATGAGAAACATGCAAGACCAAAACCAAAACTTGCAAAATCAAATGACTAATTTAACGGACATGCTTTCCAAATTCGTGAATTCTAATACCGCTTCTACTTCAGGTTCAGGGACACTCCCTAGTAATACCATTACTAACCTGAAGGTAGATTTGAAGGGTATTACCACCCGAAGCGGTGTTGCTTATCAAGGACCCACGATTCCTACTACTTCTTCTTCTCCTCCTAAAGTAGTGGAACGCGAAACCGAGGTGATAAAGGACATAGTGCTTCCTACTAATAATGGAAGTACCAAATACCTCCAACCTCCGGTTGTCCAAGTTCAATCTCAAGTACCAAATTCTGAGCCCGTTGTTGCTCCCGTTAGTGCTCCGATGCCTAACCCGAATCCGTCAATTTCGTATCCTTCGAGACGTAATGATGAAAGGTGCCATGAAAAAGCTAACGACCAAATTGAGAAATTCTATGAAATCTTTAAAGATTTGAGTTTCGAAATTAGCCTCACTGATGCTTTAATTCTTATGCCAAAATTTGCCTCGACTCTTAAAGCTTTAAATTTGGTAACAAAGATAAAATTAAGTGAATGTATAGAAACTGCCGTTAATATGAGCACTGTTCAGAGGTTATACTCAACATGTTTACCGAAAACTTAGAGAACCACGACAAATTTCTTCATACCGTGGATTTTCTCAGAATGGGATGGAGTGTACTTAGCCTTGGCCGATATTGTGCTAGCATAATCTCATGCATTATCTGGTGTGGAAAAAGTTTTCTCTTCCGGAGCTCACTCTACTTGTATACTCTTGAACTTGGGGACCGTTCGATTACCCAACCGATCGGTATCGCCGAAGATGTTCTACTAAAGTAGGGAAAGTTCATACATTCCTGGCCGGACTTGTAGTTGTAGACTTTAATGCTGATCCCCCGAAGTCCCCTAATTCTCGGGAGATCCTTCTTAAAGACCGGACGTGCTTTGATTAATGTTTACAAAGGGAGAAATTAATTTCGTCTTGGGAAAAGAAGCTGTAACATTCAATCTTGACCAAACTTCGAGATACTCCTCTAATTACGATGATATGACTACGAACCGAATCGACGTCATTGAAATGGCTTGTGAGGATTATTCTCAAGAAGTTCTCGGTTTCTCTGATGTGATCGCAAGTGGAATCCCACTTCCTTAATTATGACCCGATTCATTTCTACATCTTCTCGACACTCAACTCCCTTCGGGTGAATAGTGTTTTTTCTCGAGGAAGTCAATGCTTCTCGCTCATTGAAGAATGATCAACTTCACCGGAAGTTGATGATCTTACTAGACCCGAGGGGATATTTTCGTGTTGAAATCATTTCTCAATGATGATCCATCACCCCCTCCCATCAAGGAAATTATTTGCCTGAAATTCGAAAAGAACTTAAAGTTTGTGAAGCTAAAAATGATAAATCTTCAATTGATGAACCTCCCGAGGTCGAACTCAAGGACTTACCTCCTCATCTCGAATACGCATTTTTAGAAGGTGACAACAAGTTGCCCATCATAATTGCTAAAGACTTGAGTGTCGAGGAAAAAGCCGCTCTCATAAAGGTTTTGAAGTCACACAAGTGAGCCATCGCTTAGAAACTCTCCGACATCAAGGGTATTAACCCAGAATTTTGTACTCACAAGATTCTTATAGAAGAGGACTACAAACCGGCGGTTCAACAGCAAAGACGGGTGAATCTAAAAATCCACGATGTCATCAAAAAGGAGGTTGAAAAACTTCTTGACGCCGGATTAATTTACCCGATCTCGGATAGTCCTTGGGTAAGCCCTGTACATTGCGTACCAAAAAAGGGTGGCTTAACCGTTGTTGAAAATTATGAAAATGAGTTGATCCTGACTCGATTGGTTACGGGTTGGCGTGTCTGCATTGACTACCGAAAGTTAAATGAAGCCACCCGTAAAGACCAATTTCCACTACCGTTTATGGATCAAATGCTTGAGAGATTAGTGGGAAACGAGTAATATTGTTTTCTTGATGGTTTCTCGGGTTACTTTCAAATTTCCATCGACCCTCATGATCAAGAAAATACAACATTCACATGTCCTTACGGAATGTTCGCCTACCGTCGCATGCCTTTCAGCTTATGCAATGCACCGGCCACATTCCAAAGGTGTATGATGGCTATCTTTCATGATATGATCAAAAAAACGATGGAAGTCTTCATGGATGACTTTTCGGTCTTTAGGAATTCATTCAAAAATTGCCTCTCTCGTGTAGACAATATGCTTCAAAGGTGTGAAGACACCAATCTTTGTCTAAATTGGGAAAAGAGTCATTTTATGGTAAAGGAAGGCATTGTCCTTGGCCATAAGATTTTCAAAAATAGGATTGAGGTTGATAAAGCCAAAGTTGATGTGACTGCTAAGTTACCTCATCCCACCACCGTCAAGGGTGTTTGGAGTTTTCTCGGTCATGCCTGTTTCTACCGACTGTTCATTAAGGATTTTTCCAAAATTTTCTGACCGATGACTCATCTTCTTGAGAAGAATACTCCGTTCATCTTCTCCAATGAATGTATTCAAGCTTTTGAAACGTTAAAGAAAAAACTTACCGAAGCTCCAATCTTGATTGCCCCAGACTGGGACCTACCCTTTGAGCTTATGTGCGATGCAATCGACTTTGCCATAGGTACAGTCTTGGGGCAACGTCATGAAAAGCATTTTAGGCCTATACACTATGCTAGAAAAACAATGAACGAGGCGGAATCGCATTACACCACGACGGAGAAAGAAATGTTAGCCATGGTGTATGCCTTCGAAAAATTCTGGTCTTACCTCATCTTGAACAAGAGCATAGTGTATAAAGATCACTCAGCCCAAAATATCTCTTTGCTAAAAAAGATTCCAAGGCGAGATTGCTCCGGTGGGTTCTTCTCCTTCAAGAGTTCGATTTCAAAGTAATTGACACAAAAGGAGCTGAGAATCTCGCGACCGATCATCTTTCCCGATTAGAAAATCCTTATGAAAATGTGCTTGACCTAAAGGAGATAAACGAAGCGTTTCCCCTCGAGACACTTAATATGGTGACTTTTCGTGGTGACTCAAGTACCCCGTGGTTTGCCGATTATGCAAATTACCACGCGGGGAATTTCATTGTTAAAGGGATGTCGTCCCAACAAAAGAACAAGTTTTTCAAGGATGTTAAACACTACTTTTGGGACGACCCCTATTTGTTCAAAATATGTGCGGATCAAATGATCCGGCGGTGTGTTGCAGGCCAAGAAGCTATTGATATCCTCATAGCTTGCCATAGTGGACCCACCGGGGGACATTACGGTGCCAACTACATCGTCAAAAAAGTTTTTGACTCAGGATTTTATTGGCCCACAATTTACCGAGATGCCCATGACTTGGTCACCCGATGTGATACTCGTCAGCGTCAAGGAAAAATTTTACAGCATGATGAAATGCCTCAAAATTCCATCCAAGTTTGCTAAATTTTTGACGTGTGGGGCATCGATTTCATGGGGCCGTTCCCGTCTTCACGAGGGAACAAATATATACTCGTGGCTGTCGACTATTTGTCAAAATGGGTTGAAGCGAAAGCGCTCCCCACCAACGACACCCGAGTTGTTTGCAAATTTCTTAAATCTCTCTTCGCCCGATTCGGTGCCCCTCGTGCTATCATAAGTGATCGCGGAACCCATTTTTGCAATGACCAGTTTGCAAAGGTCATGCTTAAATACGGAGTTACTCACCGTCTCTCCACCGCGTATCACCCACAAACAAGTGGGCAAGTTGAGGTATCCAATCGTGGCTTGAAACAAATTTCTTGAAAGGACCGTGGGCGAGAACCGTGCCTCTTGGTCGGATAAATTAGATGACGCACTTTGGGCTTCAGTACAGCTACAAAACACCATGGGTGTACTCCATACAAGCTCGTTGAAAGCATGTCATCTACGATCGAGCTAGAGCACAATGAACTTACTGGGCCTTGAAACAGAAACTTTGACCTTTGAGACACGGGGTGATCAACCGAAAATTTCTCAACTCAATGAACTAAACTGAGATTCTAGTTGATCTTGCCTATGAGAACTCTTTAAATCTATAAAGAGAAAAAAAAAGTAGGAAGCCATGACTCAAAGATCAAAAACCACGTTTTCAACGTCGGTGATCAAGTCCTCCTCTTTAACTCTAGATTGAAGATTTTCTCGGGCAAGTTAAAATCCCATTGGTCCAGACCGTTCACCACTACCCAAGTCTTTCCATATGGCACCGTTGAGTTATCTCAAACTCGGGGCAATTTCAAGGGGTTACGGTCATAGATTAAGCTACTACTTTGGAGGTGTAATCGTACACCAAATGGTTTGTCCTGGATCTCTAAACCTTCCCAAGGACAAATGAATTGGGGATTGGGTTCAAGCTTAGTGACCCTACACAAGCGCTTCATGGTGAGGCACCCCAGTATGCCTTGTCTATTTTTCTCTTTTTATTTCTATGTTATGTGAGGAGGCTTGTACTCATCGATCTTGTTGTTTTGATTGTGATTTTTTTTGTGGATTGGACCCAAAAATTTTCTAAAGACTCTCATTTTCGGTTTCTTGTTTGTCCCCGGTTCCACTCGAGCTTCCTAGCTTTTCTTACCATTAGTTTGGGGAAATCCGATATCCTAAGATTATTATCGACTAACATTTATCTTGTAGCATACTTGATAAATGGCTTGAGATTTTTGTGATACACTCTCCATACTCGGATTATGCATTCGACTTTTTGAGTTCTAGTATGGGGTTATAAGCCTTAGACTAGGAAACATTGAGGACAATGTTTAATTTTAGTATGGGGTGGTATATCTTTGATATGATCTTACCTACCTTTGCCCGTTGTTCTCACCTACCCCGTTTTCCCACAAAAATTTTAAATTTTTAAGCCTTAATATCTAGTTTATTATTAATATATATATATAATAATAAAAAAAATTGTTGACACAAATGTAGGTTTTCCGTTGGTGAGAACGAAAAGTAAATTTTGACCCGACCGGTTTTATATCTTAGCTTTCTCCTTAACTTTATATAGATTGATTTTTGCTAATCTTTTATACAAGGAGCTATAAAAAGCAATTCTAGCTTTAAAAAGTCAAGACTTTGCAAGTTTCCATAATTGATTTTAAATATGCGAAGTTCGATTCATTAGGCTAAGTATTTACGAGTTTCTTTATTAGAAATTTTAAATTGTGAAGAACAAGAAATGATAGAGTAGAGTATAAGTTTTGATGCTAAACATAGAATAGTTGGATTTCTTTAAGGCTCATAAAGGTTAATTATGGATTTTTGCTCCCATCAGCTCAATAAACATTATATAATTATTGAATAAATAAAGTTACTTTGGTTTTTACGATTCTTAGTTTAAATCACTTCATAGAGTTTCCTTCTTGTGAAAGTAAGGTACACATCGAGATTTTGTCAGTGTTGTGGGGAAATAGACTCCTGGACCATGGTCGGCTCGCATACCGATGTGACAGTTGTTAAAAGACCACATGACTTGAAATTTGGCTATAATAATAATAATTATGAAATAAACCGAAGCCGAAATAAGACTTCTGGATCATGGTCGGCTCGCATACCGATGTGACAGTCGTTTAAAGGGTGGAGGTAATAATAATAAAAACTGTGGGCTGATAAAAGTTTACTACCTCTTGCCGGCTCACAACCGATGTGGTAGTCTTCTAAATAAGGCACATAGTAATAATAATCCGAGACTGATAAAAGTTTGCTGCATCTTGCCGGCTCACAACCGATGTTGCAGCCTTCTAAAAGGTCGAGGAAATTACCGAGGTCAAAATATGTTTGCTGCATCTTGCCGGCTCACAACCGATGTTGCAGCCTTCTAAAGGACCGAGGTTTAATAATGTTGCAATATATGAAGAAATTAAAGCCATAATTTCGACTCTAGGGTTATACTAAATAAAGACCTCGTCTCTGGACTCGTAGTTTGACGTTGTTTCGGATGAACATAAAAAGGATAACACCTAATTAATGCGAGATTTAGAACCTTAATATGGACCTTATTCTCACCACATCATCTCTTTAGGAAAGGATTTCAAACTATTAATGGTCTAAACCAGGTTTACTTTATTAATAAGAACATAATTTATTTGTCACCAATAATAATAATAAAATCCTTAGAGGAAATTAGGAATAAGGGAGGAAAAGTAAATACACAATTAGTTTTTATGAGTAGTGTTAGCATCATAACTTGTAATTTACAATGATCTTGTTTTTAAGCTTGGCTTGGAGAGGTGAAAGTCGGGGACGATAAATTTATCCATTTGGACACTTTTTGTGCTTTTTGTTCTGTGATCCTAAAAGTTATCAATGAATAATGAAAGCAATACATTATGTCACACATGAATAAGTTAGAAAAATCATAAAAATGAGAAGTTTTGAAAAATAGGAAAATGGGGTGTTTTAAAGCTTGTGATTTCTTAACTCTCCCCACAAAAGACTTTGCTACTTTTCAAAGGATTAGTTTGGGAACAAAAGGGTTTTTTTTTTTTTTTTTTTAAGGGGCGGGTTATTTGGGGTTTTAGAGCATATAATATTGCGTGAGGACACGACAATCACTTAGTTTGGGGAATTTTGATATGTGAAAAATCACATATCCTTTTTATACCAAAAATGGCCCTAAAATGAACAAATTGTGCAAATTATGCTTGTATATTGCTTGTTTTGTCATTTGTGATGTGTAGGTACGGATATTGCAAAAATCACAAGAAAAACTTAGTCAATAACGGGCAACACAACAGGAACGAATAGAGTGCACAAGAGAAGGGAGTTTTCTAGCAACAAGCTCAACTTGGTCAATCCCTTTGGTCAACCAAAACAAACAAACCTTCAAAAATCCCAAATAACCCTTAATGTTTAATCAAATTTCACCAAAAACCCTAAATCCATAAACACCGTTAAGTCCTTTTATTAAATAGCTAACGGTCATTTGTTTTTTAATCAAACCCTTTTAACAAGCCACAAGATTAAAATAAACTAGCCCAAAACCTTTATTAATCCAAAGTCAACTCCCTCCTTTACCTCGGGTCAAACACTCAAATGTATAAAATAGAAAAGGGCACGAAGGGGTGAAGTTACTATTCACACTTCGTCCCAATCTTACCTTTTGCTGTTAAAATCAAAGGTTAAAATCCGCCAGCTTCTAGAATGCAAATTCCACATGCCTGAGATACCAAGTACTAAGTGCCATCTCAGCAAAGGCAAAATGTCACCAAGTGCTATGATTGGTCAAGACTTACATAAGAGTGGCACGCGGGATTCAAAACAAACACACTAAAGATGGAAAGATTACACTGAAATCAATGCAAAAGAAGCACACCACTCCAAAGATATGGGATTGCCACGCTGGCAATCCATGTGCCTCAATTTTGATCCAAAGGCTATGAAGGGGCATCCAATGATTGGCAATGATTGAAAGACCAAGATCAAATCAAGAGGAGCATGTGTAGAGGTCTAGATCCTTCTCTCCAGGCCTATAAATACAAGACCTCTCTCACTCACAACAGATCATCTAGTGTAGCTTAGTGTAGAATTGAATTTAGCTTTTTAATGTAATTTTCTCTTTAAAGTCATTTAGCTTATTATGTTTTCAAAATCATTGTAATTCTCTTTTTAATAGATTGTAATCCGTTTGTTAAATCAATAAGAACTTATTTTTCATAAGTGTCTAATTGTCATTTCATATTTTCCTTTATAAACAATATTGTTAAATAAGCTTTAAAATGTTCAAATAAGCTCATTAAGCTGTCATTTACACTATTAAGCTAGCTCTTCACTTAGTTAAGCTTTTATAAAGCCTAACTAAGCTTAAGTAATACTCAAATCCACTCCAATCTTACCACAACTTATTAATGGAAGGGAAGTCAGTAATGGAAGGACTTCTAGGACCCCACCAACTTATCCTAGGATAAGCTGGAGCTTGTTGATAGCTCATAAGAGCATTTTGATAAGCCTTGTTTAGAGCAAAGACTCTTGTAAGTTCTCAATTCCTTTTAATAGCTTAATTTTGAATTTTAGCTTATTATCGCTTATTATTTTCTTATTATAGTTTAGAATTGCTTAATTCTTCTTATGTTAGTTATTTGATGTTTATCTAGTTTAATTTTTAGTGTAAATCTTTAGTTTGCAAATATTAGTCATAAAGCAGTAAAAAAAACCAATAATATAGCATTAGCCTGTAGCTTTTCATTTATTTGATTATTGAGACAATCAATAAACCAAATGCCCCTCCCCGGTGTGGTTTTTATAACCGAAACCAAACGCACCCTACCTGGTGGTTCATCACCGAAACAACACCCTTTTCGGGTTGCTTACAAAATCAAACGCATCCCCGTGTGAGCTGTGAGCCAAACCAAACGCCCTCTTGGGCTGTCATAACACCAAACCGGACGCACCCTTGGCTTCTATAAACAAATCCAAACATCCCTTCGTTTCTCTAAACGAAACCAAACGCGTCCCTTTTCGTGATGTTACAATAAACCACAACGCACCATTGGTGTCGAGACAAACCCATACGCACCCCTTTGTGGTGCGGACCCGCGAACCACAACAAACACCCCTCGTCTGCTGTTAACAAACCACACGCACCATATTTTCTGTTTTAAAAAAATAATAATAATAACAAACGCACCCTCATGGTGGTGCGGATGAGATGGTGGTGTTATGGTGGCTGTGGTGATGGTTTCGGTGGTGGGGATGGAGTGACGGGGTGATGATGATGATGATACGATGATGATGATGATGATGGTGTAAGTGTGGAGGTGGTGTCACAGTGGGGAGTGGGGAGGCAGCGGCGGTCGAGTGGTGGTGGTGACGGCGCGTGACCGAGAGTGTGTTGGTGGATAGGATAGATCCGGAGATGAGGATCATTCTTGGAGTTGGCCGGAAAAACTCACCGGAAAATTATTCCGGTGGCCGGCGAGCGGCGGCGATGGTGGGTGAGGGGTGGCCGGCGGTGGCCGGGTAAATGGGAGAGAGAGACTAAGAGTGTGTGTGTTATAACATGAAAAATATGAAATAAAAGTTAATAACTTTTATATTTATATTAAAACTTATAATTAAAAGTGACAAGTTTTAATAATTGAGGGTAAAATGTGTAACTTTTTAATATACTTTTTGATAAAAGCGGTTCGGGACTCATTTGAATGACTTAACGGATGATTCAACTCTTGAAACTTGCGCCATTGTTTTCCGAATCATTTTTCTGATAAAAATGAGTATTTACTTGATAATGTTTCATAAATATTTTATAACATTTAATAAAATATCTGTTATTCATTTTGTGAACCGGTTTCGTCTTGTCCGAAATAAAATTGGATTTCAACTCGAGTATTCGCGTTATCCGCAACGCTTTTAATTAAAATGATGACTAATTTATTTAATATTTTTATTAAATAAAAACTGATAATTAAAAACAAATTTAATTGTTTTTGTGTGTCCGCGTTGTATATTGTTCGAAAAATGTTTGCGGTGCTGTTTTAGCCCTTTTCGGCTCGTTTCCAGGTCTCGGGCAAAACTGAAAAGTTGTCAGGAATGTCGTTTTACATCAAATTTCTTTAGAGTCCGAGCCGTGAAGACGTGATTTAGATGGTTGTTCTTGTAAGTCAAGCCATACCTAAAAGTCAAAGGGTAAAATAGTTATCTTAAAAATCCGAAAATTCTCGGATGTTACAAGCAATTCATATGTTGACAGAGAAGAAATATCCTTTGAGCCAAGAGATGATCTCCAAGATGCTGAAGAAGAAATTAAAAGTTGATCATGAGAGTTCACAGGCAATTGAACTTCTCAGGTTTATAAGATCTCAAGTGCAAAAGTAACAGAAATGTTTGAAAGAATCATCAGCAGAGGAAGAAGACTAGAAGATTTTATTCAGAAGAAACTTGATGATTTGAAGGACAATCACAAGTTTAGGGGAGGATTGTTAGGAATAAATCTTCATATGACTTAACACTGCCAACAGTACTAAAGGAGTTAGTACTGCCAGTACAAACTTAGTACTGCCAAGGTTACTTAATACTGCTAGTAGTAGAAGTTAGTACTGCTAAATGGTCAAAGCTGATGAACTGAAGATAAGGATGCATGGAGATTATTTCGGGATGTTTAGTTTTGAATTATAACTGATCCTAAAAGATAGGCAGATATCTTTGTAAAGGACTCCTTGTGTTCTATAAAAGGAGATCCTAAGTTTAGTATAGATATATACACTTTTAGATACTTTTCATAGAAATTAGAGAGAAAATTTGTAATAGCTTCAAGGTTTGTAACCCCAGTACTTCAAGAGTACTCGTATTATTTTAATAATATTGAAGCAGTGAGTTTTGTGTTCATTGTTTGTTTTTGGTCATTACTGTTCCATTAATAAACTTCTCTAGAGTATCAAAGTGTAGATTCCGCATACACTTTGGTATACATACAAAGTCTCAATCTTTGTTATTTTGGATTCTTCCAAGGTAACAAACTCTTTACTTCATAAAGAATCGATCAAGGCGTGGGATCAACAAGTGGTATCAGAGCCTGTGCTTTGAGAAACTTTGATCTAGGGAAAATGGAGTTAGAAAATTCTCAGAACAATGCGTTGGCAAAGCTTCCCATGCTCAAACTAGGAGAGTATGAGATGTGGGAAATCAGGATAAAGCAGTACTTTCAGATCCAAGATTATGCATTATGGGAGTCGTAGGAGAAGAATTAGTTGTTGAACATAAGCTAGATGGTAATGCCACTAAAGGTGTTAAAATGCTTGGTAAATTGGAGAGTGCTTAAGGATCGTGGAGAAAACAGAACTAAAGAGGGATACGAGGTCTCGTAGGAGTAACCAAGGAAGGATGAGGTGAGATTATGTGATATCTTTTTTAGTATGAGAGCCCTCTTAAGTGTTCTAATAATTAGTAGTTTTACCCTCGTCAATAGATTCGATGAATTATGTACAAGAGCGACGCCGATTTGCGAAGGCTTGTGTCGTTTGACGTCTTTAGAAAGGAAAAAGGTGTGGAATGATTGCAGGAATTACAAGGTGAGGGTTGGTTCGAATGGTAACTTGTTGTGGGAAGCGTCTGTATTGCTTGGTAGGAAGAAAGGCAGGTAGTTTGGAATGTTCATAGATTATCTCGAGAAGAGTGAGATATAAAATTCGTATGTGATGTCACCCAATGTAGGGTTCACGGGGATAACGTAGCAAAGACAATTTTTTTTATGATGCGTAAATGGACACTTTGAAGTTTACGGCTAGCTTTTAGGGTTAACTAATAGCACAAAGCGGTTTTTTTCATGGAGTTAATGACCGTGCATGGTCGTATATAGACAAGCTAGTTAACGTATATATATACAAACGATATTTTAAACCGACCCGAAGTCTAAGGAGGAGTACGAGTCGCACGTATAGATGATTGTGTAGTCACTGAAGGAAGAGAAGATGTACGTGAAGTTTTTCAACAATGTGGAAGCGGAGCAAAGAGGAAGTTATCTAGATGTGGAAGGAATTGAATGGGTAATGAGCCGATTCTGCATTGCCGAAGAGCAGACGATTTCGAAGTATATTATGACGCGCTAAGCAAAGGATTTTGAAGCATGCTTGGAAAAAGGGAGAAGGTAATTGCTTGTACGTCGCGACAACTGAAGGTTCTTATAAAGGATTGCATGACTAACGTGGTAGGTTTTGCCTTATAATGCTAAAGGCATTAAGTGAGCGAGACATGGAGAGTAGTGTATACGGATCATGAATGTCTCCAACATACTTTCAATCGGAAGGATTGAACATGAGGCAAAGATGATGGATGGATGTTATTTAGTGAGTTTGATTTCGAGCCCAAGTGCCATCTGGGAAAGGCAAATGTAGATGTTGTACCGTGGAGTGAAGCCAAGAATGAGTTCGAGATAGATGTATGACGATCTGATCTAGGTTTGAGAAAAGGATGTCGGTGGCATAAGATAAGATGTTCAAAGCAAAGAACGCGTCAACATAAGATGTTGTGTGGCTTAGACCAACGAGTGTGAAAAGAGATGGAGAGTGCTTCATATTGGTTAAGACAATGTTCGAAAACCCCATTAAATTAGAGAGATGTAATGAACTTGGTTATTGAAGTAGGCTATACTACAAAGTATTCTATCCATCCTATAGCGATATGATGTTTGTGGTTTTAGGTATAACTAATCGATGGCGAGTATTTGAAGAAGTATATAAGCTAGTTACGGTAGTAAATATTAAGCGTAATCCCGAAATAGGAAGTTGAGTATCAAAGGATCTTCAGATTGTTGCTACAACCTGAGTTACTCGAGTATAAGTGGGGAAGGATAACTAAGGAAATATTTGTTAATCAAATTACCAAGTGTGAGTATTGGATACAATGCGCATTAGGTGTAGCCAATGGACGTGACTAAGTCACCCCATTCCCTACTATGCTTAGGACAAGTATGGTAATTTTAGAGGAAATTTAAATACTCACTTTTCATGGGGGAAAAAGATATTTTTTCCCAAAGGTGGGATTATCATTCGAGTATGGATGTGCTTCATTTGAAAGCATGGTATGGAAAGAATGTTAGGTTACCATTTTATGTGCTATAACTTAGAGAAAAAAAAATAGTGAGCGAATGGAATTGAAATTAGGTCAAGAAACAACCAACAAGATAGTGGTAATACAGGAAAGGCTTGAGGCAGCCAAATTGTCGAAAGAGTTAGCTTGATAGTAGTGGGAAACTTTTGAATTAATGCTGGTATGTTATGGGTGGTTGAAGGTCTCACCTTGGAGAGGTGTAGTACGTTTGGAAGAAGAGACAAGTTATAACTGATTTAATGAGGACCATTTAAATCCTTGGATGGATTGGGCCTATAGTTTATGGTTGAGAATTTCTGTCATATGAGCCTGAGTATTCAGAAATTGGATGGGAGGTGCTGAATGATTGTATAAACCTGACTTGCATGGTATTTCTTTAGATATGTAGAGCTTGTAACATCTTATATCCTTAATTTCTAGATAGTTCTTGTTTGTTAGATGCGGGGTTAATATATTAAAATACGTTCTTACAACACTTAAGGGTTTTTAAAGAGTTTTCTCGATGACGAGCGAGGTTCATGTAGTGGGATGCTTATTTTCGTTTGGGGTTGTTGTGTTGCTAATTTTACCCTTGTGGGGGTAAGAAAAGTCATTAGTAGTTGGATTCGGATTGTGGAAGTTAGTCAAGATTAAGGTTGACAAGACTATTTGTTTTATCACGGAACCGTGATGTGTGGACCGAGAGGTCATGAAGTAAAAGCGTAGTATGATAGCATTAGTAAAAAGTTCATTAGGTTCAAGAGCGTGACCGAGCTTACATGGAACGCAAAGGATCAAATTAGGTTCCCTAATTGTCCCTCAGTTGTTCGTCGATAGTGCTAATGCCTCGAGTAGTTAAATCTCGGGACAAGATTTTTTCAAGGTGGGGATACTGTGACAACCGTGGCTTGAGCAGGTTGGTCAAACCGTAGTGTTGACCTAAATATCTGTTCTATAAGTATGGGTTATGTGATATATGTGTTTGTTTTGGGATATGTGAGATTGCATAATCAATCCATTGAGCGTGACCGTCTCATTGGGATTGGATTTGTGTTGGATTTTGTGGAATTCATTTCGTTCACTTTTGGTGACAAGGAAATGATTTTGGTAATTGAAGCGGTTTCGCGTTAATTGTGTAAGTAATTATACGTATACGTATTTATGTGTTAGTAATATTAGGAAGAGATTAGGTTCTAGTAGTAAGGATATGAAAGAAATGAAATTCCTATTTTTGGAAAGTTAGGATTAATAAAAATGAAAAGTTAATTATTTTTAAAGGTTTAGTAAAGTGCGTTTACGCAAAAAGGTATACTCAAATAAGCTTAGGTTTTTATAAAAACTTAAGGTAAAGCAAATAATTAAGTAATTAATAAATAAATAAATAAAATATTTTTTTACATGAATAGTAAAAAAATGAATTTTAGAAGAAAAAGAAAGAAAAAAGAGTTTTAAAAGGAAACAAACTCTAATTAGATCTTATCTATAATTAGTTGGGGGCTTATAAATACAAAATAAAATCCCATAACCCTCTCTCATATACTGTTCGACCGATCCAAGAGAAAAAGAAGAAGAGAAAAATTTAGGGTTTTGATTTTGTGAAGGAAACAAGCTTTAAGGTATGTTTAATTAATCTTTGTTAGTTATTAATCATTAAAAACATGTAATAATTATTATGATGAAATTAAGGTTTTTATAAATCTTTAAATTAATGATATTAATCATGTCATAATGATTAGGGTTTAATTGTAATCGTATGGGTATGATCGGTTAGGTTTAATTCGTGTTAAAACTTGATTTAGGTTTGAGCAGATAGGGCTGTGTTGTTCGGCCATTATCTTAATAATGGTAATAGCGTTTGTCAAGTTTCCGATGTCTATAACTTAGCTCAGAGAGTCTAGTTTTCAGAACATCTGGCCTCGATGGTTTTTGAGGTCGGGAAGTCATTCAAACGTTGGTTGTAAGAAAGGTTGTCAAAGCAGTAATTACGGGTCAGATTTAGATTAGATTACGAGGTATAAAACCCCCACTTAAAATTCGAATTTAGCTTAGCCCTTTTACAGGAGTTTATTTCTATGTGTCTATTAGAAATTCCCCAAAGGAGAGCTTCTGATTTGGAGTCTAAGTATGATTTTTAAGTCCAAACTTTTTAGTGTGCAATCAGATCCGAATTAGGACTGTTTTGAAGTTTGATTTTCTTAGGAGTACTTGTGCATGTAAATGGCTCTTGAGAATAATGAGGTAGTTAATATACTCATAAATGAACATAGGTGATTTTTTGTATGAATTATGGAGGCCAGTAAGTAGAGGTTTTGAGTACGTTAAGTCACGTTAAAATTCTGCAGTTTTGAACAATTTGTGACTAACTAGTGAAACTTGTTAATGAAGTGGTTTAAGTTGGGTATGGTGTCGGGATGACCCATGGGGTTAATAAAACACCTTATACATCCATCATATGATTGTTAAATGTGCATTAAGCTTTTTTCTTAGTAGCGTGTAACACGAGTTATTTTGTTGTACAGATTTGTGCTAGTTGTTTGTAAAGCTTATTGTTGGAATCTTTTGGAAAGCTAAGCAAAGGTAAGTTTCATAGCCTCTTTTTCTCATGTTATTTTGGGGTGAGAATGATGCTTGTTGTCATGTTAAAATGTTTTTAAGCTCACTGTAGTTATGTGTATTGGATCGTGGGCACGTTCAGTCCCGTTGTGTTGCGATATGATATGTTTGGTATTGTGGATCCCAATATGCAAAACGAGGTGTGACGGTGGTAAGACCGCGTGAGCTAATATGAGGCCATGTAGCGCACATATGTAGTTGATATGATTGTGGATCGTGGGCACGTTCTGTCCCGTTGTTGTTAATTGTTGTCATGAATTGTTTTGGTAATTGCAGCAACTAATTGAAAGTTTATTTTGGATATTGTTGTATGTCGTAAACCTATGATTCTCGCTCAACTTTATGTTGACGTTTTAAGCATCATTTTCAGGTGAGCTTAATGGTGCTAAGATAGAGCGAAGTGGCTAGAAGAGACCGTAGGATGCTTGGAGTTTATTTATGCTTTCTGTTTGAATAAATGCGTTTGCATGAATTGTTTGGATTATGTTTTGCATGTCATTTATTGACGAGACCTCTTTCTCATTAATAAAGACACCATTAGGTTTTGGGTATTGTTATGACACTTTGTGTCTTTGCTTTACTTTAGTTTTCATTTTAGTATTCTCTATATAGACACCATGTGTTGTGATGATATCCATTCTTGTTTACGCCTCGCGTTTCCGCCTTGGCGGGGTATGACAGATTGGTATCAGAGCCTTTCACATCGAATTGCTTTAGGGTCCGAGTCGTGAATATGTGATTTAGATGGTTGTTCTTGTAAGTCAAGCCAGACCTAAAAGTCAAAGGGTAAAATCGTTATCTTAAAAATCCGAAAATTCTCAGATGTTACATAAAACCCTAATAACTATAATTAACACATATACAACGACACATCAGACACAGACTTATAAGGACAATATTTGTGTAATTATTATTCTAGATGTATAAATATATCATGGAGAGCATTGTTAATCCAGGACTTAGATATACTTGGTCCGCTCATAGATTTCAGTTGAATTGATATGTCGCATACCAATATTCACGTAAAAAGTAAAATGATTATAATAGCAAGCCATCAGCGAATAAATCAAGAAATAAAGATAAATAAATACCAAACATTCAATGTCTTCATGATATAAGGCTAATACCTGAAGGTATTAGCCTTCAAACGTCATAATAAATACAAGAGCAATTATTTAGACAAGGTAAACTAACCGAGTTAACGAATGATACCAAAAACTGAACGATTACTAAAGTATATGGAATTACACGTTGTCTCCTATCGAATGGATAACTTTGCTCGACCTCTTCTGCACTTTTTCTCTTCTGAAAATCTACTTTTGTGGTTTAGGTATCGAGAATATGATTTAGTACACTTAAAACTCGTTTTTGAGTTTTCTATTTATAAGGTCTGGAAGTCGGTTCGATACGGCGTATCCAAGTGTTGGATACGATGTATTGGGGATTTCTTGAAATAGGGACTACGCTTGATATCTTCCAGAATATTATATTGATTCTATATCTTGAATACTCGTTATTGGTCTCTTTGATACGACGTTTATTAAACATTATGCCTCTATGGTCTTTGGTGAGTGCACGCACGGATACGCGTTTCTTTTGAGTATACGGGTATGGTCTTCAGAAATAGTAATCTTTTTAAAATTACTTATAAAAGCTTCATAATGCACGCCTTTTGCTAACTTTTACCAATTACTCCATAAATACTGCAATTCTCAAATATAAACCCATTTAAGAAAGCCATCTTGACATCTATTTGGTAGATAGCCATGTTCTTATTGGCAGCATTTGCAATGAAGATATTAATGGCCTCAATTTTAGTAATCGGTGCAAATAACTCTTCGAAATCAATTCCCTCTTCTTGACAATATCCATTAGCTACGAGACTTGCCTTGTTTTTTAGAACTGCTTCAAATTCATCTTGCTTAACTTTAAAGATCCATTTCAATTTAATAATCATGACTAAGTCTGGACAAGGTACGAGTTCCCAAACATCCAGTCATTTGAACTCGTGAAGTTCTTCATGCATCGCATCGATCCAGGAAGATTCTAACATAGCTTCTTTAAAGTTCTTGGGTTCGACAGAGGTGAGAAAGGCATCAAAGAAACACCAAATGGTGTCAGTTTGTAGCTGTTTACGTGTTGAGACAGGTGTAGACGGATTGCCAATCACATTTTATAAAGGATGAATCTTCGTCCATTTGATGATGTGTTCAAAAGGTGGGTTGGTTGGTTGAACATTTGATGATGATTTATGAGAACTTGGTTCCGAAGAAAGAATATCGAGAAAGGGATCATCAACAAGTAATGCAGTTTGTAATTGATCTTCAACACCTTCGAAAATAACTAGAGACTGTGTTTCATGTATTGTTGATGAAGAACTTACAAAGGGTGCAGCTTGATCAATGGAAGTTGATGAAGGTAAATCGGTCAGATAAGCAGGTCTTGAAGTAGCGACAACACGAACTAGATAAACAACACTTGGTGGAGGATTAAAGTACTCATCGAGCATTGGTTAGAATAACAAATCCCAATCATTCTTAGTTTGTAGAACATGAGGTGTTGTAGAGGGAGGATTCTGCACGAGTCCTGAACTGATTGTTCTAGGAGTCATCTCATGAAGTGTTGGTCCTGAACGGCTTTGTTTGGAAGCCATTATTGTCAGCTCATCAAAGTCGACGTAGATAGTTTCCATAATCTGCCAGGTTCGTCTGTTGTAGATTCGGTAAGCTTTCTTTGCTGAAGCGTAGCCAATGAAAATGCCAATATCTGCTTTAGGTTTTAGCTTTCCTAAATCTTCGATGTCATTGGTCGGGTAACATAAAGCATCAAAGACGTAAAGATATTTAAGGTTGGGTTTTCTGTCATGTAGAAGTTCATATGGACTTTTGTTGTAACGTTTATGAATCAATGACCAGTTTTGGGTATAACAAGCTGTTGCAACAGCTTCTACCTACAAGTATAATAGAGACTTTAAAAATATCAGCATTGTACGTGTAGCTTCCACTAAAGTTTGGTTTCGTCTTTCAACAACGTTGTTCTGTTGTGGAGTACATGCAACAGAAGTTTGGTGTGATATCCTGACATCTTCATAGTAGGACTTTAGGGTCTGGTTGACAAACTCTGATCCATTATCTGTGCGAATGTTTCTTACAAAAGTATTGAGACAAACTTGAATCATTTTCATAAATTCAATTACAGAGCACAGATGGTCTTTTTCATACTTTACTTTGGGAAGGCCTCTGACCAATCCTTATTTGGCAAGTTCATTAATTGTTGCGAAGTTTAAATGGGATAACCTTCGATGCCATAACTAGGACTTAGTTTTTGAAGCTTTAGACAAGAGACATATGGGAGAGGAACACATCATATCAGCTTAAGAAAGGATGTATAGATTAGTGTCTCTGGAGCTTGTGAGTAGATCAACACCTTCTAAATTTTGAACAAAGCAAGTGTGTTTCTGGAAAGCTACTTCAAGATCAGAATCACAAAACTAACCCACTGAGAATAAATTATGGCCAAGTCCATCCACATAATAAACCCTAGAAATTGTGACATTCTTGATCTGATAGTCACCATACCCCATAATCTTTGCAATATGATCATTACCAAATCTGACATTACCAAGAAATTTTTCTACAAAGTTGATGTACTGAGAGCGTTGTCCGATCAAGAGCATCGAGTCTAAGTACCAGAGGACGATTTGGACTACCTACATTGGACACGAGAAGAAGATGGAGAATTTGAAACCGCGTATCCTGTTATGTCGTTGTGTGGTTGTAATTTATGTTTCAAGTTTTAAATTTATATTTTGCCTACTTAACCAAAAACAACACATTAACGGGCAGTGTAACCGATCAGATAGGAGTTTCTTGGTAAGTAAGGTGTCAATCACTAAGAGAGAGAAACAATCTTTCAATTTATTAATATTTTGGTTATCTAAACTAAGTTAATTCTATTATATGTTAAACCTATGCGAAACCTATGTTAATCCTAAATCTAACAGATAAGGGGGGGTTTCAGTCTGAGAGACTAGCATGGGTTTTATGGTGACTAAAATCAATTCAAGACACTAAAACACACGCAAGCAAATTAACAGAAGGTAAAAGAGCGATCTAGCCAAATATAAGAAAACTATTTTAAACATTATTAATCCAATCAGAACGTTGGTTTGTTTATTTAGTACACAGATTACTTATCTTGAGGCGGTATATCATTCTTAAGACTTAGGCGTTACTTCTTCCTAAGACTTAGACACGTAGAATTCTGTTACAATTAAATGCATCTGCATAAAGTATCCTTATTTTTTGATTATAATCTATGTTAGGGATTAAAGCAGTGGTGATCTTGTTAAATCCTAGCTCATGGAGACTTTACCCACTTACTGCTTAATGGCAATTCATACACTAGTAGTTCACTAACCAAGTCTTTACCAATTAATTGAGAACATACTCGTTGATCCCTGGGTCACCTGCAGGTCTAACTAAGCTCACAATCTAAGGGCAAAGATAGGTTGTTATTTGTGATCCTATTGGTCTAGATGTATAAATCACTATATGGAGAGCTATTCCGACATTTAGATTACTTGGTCCGTATCACTAGATCTAGTTGAATGATAGGTCGCATACAAAAGCACGTAAACAAGTATAAATTGATAAACATAAACAAGAAATTAATGATAAATAAAGAAATCAAGATAAATAAACCAAACATTAAGATCTTCATAATAATGGCTAATACCCGAAGGTATTCGCCTTCAAACGTCATAATCAATACAAGAGTAATAATTTAGCCAAGGTAAACTAACCGAGTTAACGAATGATACCAAAAACTGAACGATTACAAGAGTATATGAGATTAAAAGTTGTTTCCTATGGAATTAATCACGTTGCAAGACCTTTTATGCTCTTCTTCTCCTCTGAAAATTGACTTTTGTGGTTTAGGTATCGAAAATATGATTTAGCACACTTAAAACTTGTTTTTTGAGTTTTCTATTTATAGGGTCTGGAATATGGTCGATACGGCGTATCCAAAGTCTTGGGTACGGCGTATTAGGGATTTATTGAAGTCGGGACCAAAAACTTGATGTGTCGTTGTGTGGTGTTAATTTATGATTTCAAGTTTTAAATTTATATTTTGCCAACTTAACCAAAAACAACACTTTAACCGGCAGTGTACCCGGTCGGTGGTAGATTCGTGGTAAGTAGGGTGTCGATCACTAAGAGCGAGAAACACTTTCAATTTATTAATACTTTGGTTTTTCTAATCTAAGTTAGTCTAATCTATGGTAAACCTATGCTAAACTTATGTTAATCCTAAATCTAACAGATAAGGGGGGTTTTCAGTCTGAGAGACTAGCACGGGTTTTATGGTGACTAAAATCAATTCAAGACACTAAAACACACGCAAGCAAATTAACAAAAGATAAAAGAGCGGTCTAGCAAAATATAAGAAAACTATATTAAACATTATTAATCCAATCAGAACGTTGGTTTGTTTATTTAGTACAATGATTACTTATCTCGAGGCGGCATATCATTCTTAAGACTTAGGTGTTACTTCTTTCTAAGACCTAGTCACGTAGAATTATGTCACAATTAAATGCATCCGCATAAAGTATCCTTATTTTCTGATTATAATCTATCTTAGGGATTAAAGCAATGGTGATCTTGTTAAATCCTAGCTCATGGAGACTTTACCCACTTACTGCTTAATGGCAATTCATACACTAGTAGTTCACTAACCAAGTCTTTACCAATTAATCGAGAACATACTCGTTGATCCCTGGGTCACCTGCAGGTCCAACTAAGCTCGCAATCTTGGGGCAAAGATAGGTTGTTATTTGTGATACTATTGGTCTAGATGTATAAATCACTATATGGAGAGCTATTCTGGCATCTAGATTACTTGGTCCGTATCACTAGATCTAGTTGAATGATAGGTCGCATACAAAAGCACGTAAACAAGTATAAATTGATAAACATAAACAAGCAATCAACGATAAATTAAGAAATCGAGATAAACAAACCAAACATTAAGATCTTCATAATAATGGGTAATACCCGAAGGTATCAGCCTTCAAACGTCATAATCAATACAAGAGTAATAATTTAGCCAAGGTAAACTAACCGAGTTAACAAATGATACCAAAAACTTAACGATTACAAGAATATATGAGATTACAAGTTGTTTCCTATGGAATTAATCACGTTGCAAGACCTCTTTTGCTCTTCTTCTCCTCTGAAAATCGACTTTTGTGGTTTAGGTATCGAAAATATGATTTAGCACACTTAAAACTCATTTTTTGAGTTTTATATTTATAGGGTCTGGAATATGGTCGATACGGCGTATCCAAAGTCTTGGATACGGCGTATTGGGGATTTCTTGGAGTAGGGACCAAAAACTTGATGTGTCGTTGTGTGGTGTTAATTTATGATTTCAAGTTTTAAATTTATATCTTGCCAACTTAACCAAAAACAACATTTTAACGGGCAGTGTAACCGATCGGTGGTAGATTCGTGGTAAGTAGGGTGTCGATCACTAAGAGTGAGAAACACTTTCAATTTATTAATACTTTGGTTTTTTTAATCTAAGTTAGTCTAATCTATGCTAAACCTATGTTAATCTTAAATCTAACGGATAAGGGGGGTTTTAGTCTGAGAGACTGGCACGGGTTTTGTGGTGACTAAAATCAATTCAAGACACTAAAACACACGCAAGCAAATTAACAGAAGATAAAAGAGCGGTCTAGCCAAAAATAAGAAAACTGTATTAAACATTATTAATCCAATCAGAACGTTGGTTTGTTTATTTAGTACAATGATTACTTATCTCCAGGCGGCATATCATTCTTAAGACTTAGGCGTTACTTCTTCCTAAGACCTAGACACGTAGAATTCTGTCACAATTAAATGCATTCGCATAAAGTATCCTTATTTTCTGATTATAATCTATCTTAGGGATTAAAGCAATGGTGATCTTGTTAAACCCTAGCTCATGGAGACTTTACCCACTTACTGCTTAATGGCAATTCATACACTAGTAGTTCACTAACCAAGTCTTTACCAATTACTCGAGAACATACTCGTTGATCCATGGGTCACCTGCAGGTCTAACTAAGCTCACAATCTAAGGGCAAAGATAGGTCGTCATTTGTGATCCTATTGGTCTAGATGTATAAATCACTATATGGAGAGCTATTCCGGCATTTAGATTACTTGGTCCGTATCACTAGATCCAGTTGAATGATAGGTCGCATACAAAAGCACGTAAACAAGTATAAATTGATAAACATAAACAAGCAATCAACGATAAATTAAGAAATCGAGATAAACAAACCAAACATTAAGATCCTCATAATAATGGCTAATACCCGAAGGTATTAGCCATCAAACATCATAATCAATACAAGAGTAATAATTTAGCCAAGGTAAACTAACCGAGTTAACAAATGATACCAAAAACTGAACGATTACAAGAGTATATGAGATTACAAGTTGTTTCCTATGGAATTAATCACGTTGCAAGACCTCTTATGCTCTTCTTCTCCTCTGAAAATTGACTTTTGTGGTTTAGGTATCGAAAATATGATTTAGCACACTTAAAACTCCTTTTTTGAGCTTTATATTTATAGGATCTGGAATATGGTCGATACGGCGTATCCAAAGTCTTAGATACGGCGTATTAAGGATTTCTTGGAGTAGGAACCAAAAACTTAATGTGTCGTTGTGTGGTGTTAATTAATGATTTCAAGTTTTAAATTTATATCTTGCCAACTTAACAAAAAACAACACTTTAACGGGTAGTGTACCCGATCAGTGGTAGATTCGTGGAAAGTAGGGTGTCGATCACTAAGAGCGAGAAACACTTTCAATTTATTAATACTTTAGTTTTTTTAATCTAAGTTAGTCTAATCTATGCTAAACCTATGTTAATCCTAAATCTAACGGATAAGGGGGGGTTTCAGTCTGAGAGACTGGAACGGGTTTTGTTGTGACTAAAATCAATTCAAGACCTAAAACACACGCAAGCAAATTAACAGAGGATAAAAGAGCGGTCTAGCCAAATATAAGAAACTGTATTAACCATTATTAATCCAATCAGAATGTTGTTTTGTTTATTTAGTGCAATGATTACTTATCTCGAGGCGGCATATCATTCTTAAGACTTAGGCGTTACTTCATCCTAAGACCTAGACACGTAGAATTCTGTCACAATTAAATGCATCCGCATAAAGTATCCTTATTTTCTGATTATAATCTATCTTAGGGATTAAAGCAATGGTGATCTTGTTAAACCCTAGCTCATGGAGACTTTACCCACTTACTACTTAATGGCAATTCATACACTAGTAGTTCACTAACCAAGTCTTTACCAATTACTTGAGAACATACTCGTTGATCCTTGGGTCACCTGCAGGTCCAACTAAGCTCACAATCTAAGGGCAAAGATAGGTCGTTATTTGTGATCCTATTGGTCTAGATGTATAAATCACTATATGGAGAGTTATTCAGGCATTTAGATTACTTGGTCTGTATCACTAGATCCAGTTGAATGATAGGCCGCATACAAAAGCATGTAAACAAGTATAAATTGATAAACATAAACAAGCAATCAACGATAAATTTAGAAATCGAGATAAACAAACCAAACATTAAGATGCTCATAATAATGGCTAATACCCGAAGGTATTAGCCTTCAAACGTCATATTTAATACAAGAGTAATAATTTAGCCAAGGTAAACTAACCGAGTTAACAAATGATACCAAAAGCTGAACGATTACAAGAGTATATGAGATTACAAGTTGTTTCTTATGGAATTAATCACGTTTCAAGACCTCTTATGCTCTTATTCTCCTCTGAAAATCAACTTTTGTGGTTTAGGTATCGAAAATATGATTTAGCACACTTAAAACTCCTTTTTTGAGCTTTATATTTATAGGGTCTAGAATATGGTCGATACGACTTATCCAAAGTCTTGGATACGACGTATTTGGGATATCTTAGAGTAGGGACCAAAAACTTGATGTGTCGTTGTGTGGTGTTAATTTATGATTTCAAGTTTTAAATTTATATTTTGCCAATTTAACCAAAAACAACACTTTAACGTGCAGTGTACCCGGTCGGTGGTAGATTCGTGGTAAGTAGGGTGTCGATCACTAAGAGCGAGAAATACTTTCAATTTAATAACACTTTGGTTCTTCTAATCTAAGTTAGTCTAATCTATGCTAAACCTATGCTAAACCTATGTTAATCCTAAATCTAACAGATAAGGGGGGTTTTCAGTTTGAGAGACTTGCACGGGTTTTGTGGTGACTAAAATCAATTCAAGACACTAAAACACATGCAAGCAAATTAATAGAAGATAAAATAGCGGTCTAGCCAAATATAAGAAAACTATATTAACCATTATTAATCCAATCAGAACGTTGGTTTGTTTATTTAGTGTAATGATTAGTTATCTCGAGGCAACATATCATTCTTAAGACTTAGGCCTTACTTCTTCCTAAGACCTAGACACGTAGAATTCTGTCACAATTAAACGCATCCGCATAAAGCATTCTTATTTGCTTATTACAATCTATCTTAGGGATTAAATCAATGGTGATCTTGTTAAACCCTAGCTCATAAAGACTTTACCTACTTACTTCTTAATGGCAATTCATACACTAGTAGTCCACTAACCAATTCTTTACCAATTAATTGAGAACATACTCGTTGATCCCTGGGTCACCTTTAGGTCAAACTAAGCTCACAATCTAAGGGCAAAGATTGGTCGTTATTTGTGATCCTATTGGTCTAGATGTATAAATCACTATATGGAGAGCTATCTCGACATCTAGATTGCTTGTTCCGTATCACTAGATCTAGTTGAATGATAGGTCGCATATAAAAGCATGTAAACAAGTATAAATTGATAAACATAAACAAGCAATCAACGATAAATTAAGAAATCAAGATAAATAACCAAACATTAAGATCGTTATAATAATGGTTAATACCCAAAGGTATTAGCCTTCAAACATCATAATCAATACAAGAGTAATAATATAGCCAAGGTAAACTAACCGGGTTAACGAATGATACCAAAAACTGAACGATTACAAGAGTATAGGTGATTACAAGTTGTTTCCTATGGAATTAATCACTTTGCAAGACCTCTTTTGCTCTTCTTCTCCTCTAAAAATTGACTTTTGTAGCTTAGGTATCGAGAATATGATTTAGCACACTTAAAACTCGTTTTTGAGTTTTCTATTTATAGGGTCTGGAATATGGTCGATACGGCATATCCAAAGTCTTGGATACGGCGTATTAGGGATTTCTTGGAGTAGAGACCACGTTTGATATCTTCCATAATATTTTATTTCCATATAGCTTGAATATGGCGTATTGCCTTCTTCTAGATACGGCGTATTGGATCTTGTTTCCTTCGTGGTCTTTAGTGAAGTGCAGGCACAGATACGCTGTAACTTCCTTGATAGATACAGCGTATTGATTGTCAGATCAGTAATCTTTAAAACATCTTCGTTTGAGCTCCGGAATGCGTGCCTTTTAGTTAACTTTCACCAAGTACTCCATAGTTACTGCAATTCTTAAATACAAACAATTAAGTAACGATTCTTTGCAATAATTATACAAAATGGGTTAATTACATAGGATAAATGATGCTATAAAATAGACGTTATTTGATGTCATCAAATATCTCCCCACTTGAATCCTACTTGTCCTCAAGTAGCCTTTAGAAGTTTATGAAAATGTATCCCTAAGGATTTTTCCGTTTAAGCATTTATTTGATCTATTACAAGTACACAACCAAACACCCCATGAAATAGGAAGATGAAATTACTCAAATCACTCAACTAATCTATGTGGTAACATGTAACTAATTCGCTCAATTGCTCGGTCATGACGAGTATTCTATCCAGTTATATTCCAGGATCACAAGGAAACAATCGCACAGACTTTCAGCTTTGTCTATTTCCTGGTTTCTTTTCGTAAGTTGGAACAAGAAGTGTAGCTCAGGCTCTTGAAGATCTAAGCTGGGTTGATGCTATGCAGGCAGAAATGCAACAATTCAAGTTTCAAAATGTATGGATTCTTGTTGATTTGCCTGAAGGTAAATATGCTATTGGGACTAAGTAGATACTAAAAAATAAGAGAGATGCTAGGGGGATTGTTGTCAGAAACAAGGCTAGATTTATAGCTCAAGGACACAGACAGGAGGAGGGCATTGATTATGATGAAGTCTTTGCTCCAGTTGCAAGAATAGCGGCAATCAAATTGTTTTTAGCATTTGCCTCTTACATGGGATTTATGGTTTATCAGATGGATGTTAAGAGTGCGTTTGTTTATGGAAGCATTGATGAGGAGGTATATGTCACTCAACCTAAGGGATTTGTGGATCCTCAATATCCTAAGAAGGTCTACAAGGTATTCAAAGCTCTATATGGACTTCATCAAGCACCAAGAGCTTGGTATGCAACCCTTTCTACCTTTTGTTCTAACTGGGGGTTATAGCATGAGGCACTTTGACAAGACTCTCTTTCTTAAAAGCATAAAAGGTGATATCATCCTGGTAGAAGTTTTTGTCGATGGATCATCACCTTTGGATCTACAAAGAGGATGGTGTAATGAATTTGAGGCCTTGATGAAGGGAGAATTTTGAATCTGAATTGCTTTGAGAACTTATTTTCTTCCTAGGATTACAAGTTCAGCAAAGACCTGATGGAATCTTTATCGGCCAAGACAAGTATGTGCAAGAGATCTTGAAGAAGTTTGATTTAGAGAGTGTCAGGACTGCAACTATACCCTATGAAGCTCCAAAGCCTAAGTCCAAGAATGAACCTAATAATCCTGTAAATGTATACTTGTATAGATCCATGATAGGTTCACTAATGTACTTAACAGCTTCAAGGCCTGATATAAGTTCAGCAAAGACCTGATGGAATCTTTATCGGCCAAGACAAGTATTTTCAAGTATCTTAAAGGCTAACCTAAGTTAGGGTTATGGTACCCTAGAGAGTCACCTTTTGTGCTTGAAGCTTATAGTGACAGTGATTATGCTGGGGCAAACAAGGATAGGAAATCCATAACTGGTGGATGTTAGTTTCTGGGTAGGAGGTTGATCTCATGGCAATGCAAGAAGCAAACAATTATGGCTACCTCTTCCACTGAAGCTGAGTATGTTGTTGCTGCTAACTGTTGTGGTCAGGTACTCTGGATACAAAATCAGTTGTTAGATTATGGGTATAACTTTATGAATACCAAAATCTTTATTGATAACCAAAGTACCATTTGCATAGTTAAAAACCCAGTTTTTCACCAACGGACTAGCCATAGAATTAGGCACCATTTCATAAGAGAAGCTAATGAAAGAAAACTTATTCAAATTCTTAAAATAAATACTGATGATATGTGGTGATTGTTAACCAAGGCATTTGATGTCCTAGGTTTAATCATCTTGTAGTTTAACATTGGATACTCAATCCCATAGATGCTATGATTGAGGGAGGATTTGAGTCAAAGGGGAGATGTTG
The DNA here is from genome assembly GCA_026074375.1 of Tanacetum coccineum. Taxonomy (NCBI): domain Eukaryota; kingdom Viridiplantae; phylum Streptophyta; class Magnoliopsida; order Asterales; family Asteraceae; genus Tanacetum; species Tanacetum coccineum. Next base: position 18,139 of record BQNB010038201.1, on the reverse strand, counting down.
TTGTATTATTTTCTAAAAGTTGGTTTGTTAAATTTTTTTACAATTAGGTTTTCTTGTAAATATGATTTATCCTAGTAGTTGTATTTTTCTCTTCTGGTTAGTTTTAACTTTTTCTTCATGGTGTTTAGTTCCTCTTGCTTGTCTGAAATTCGTTTCCTTCTGATCTTTAATTTTCCTTTCATTTTCTTGTATTGTCTAGTGTGTATTGGCTCACCTTTTGCGATAATGGTTCAAGAGGGTGGATTAGTGATTTTCTAGTGCTCTACATGGACCAGGTGGCCTTATTTTGATGACAACGAGTTCATACTGGTAGTTTAAGTGTTCCCTCTGGTGTTCCTAGAGTTCCTACTGGTAGTTTCATTTTTCCTACTAGTTGACCACTTCCTACTGGTAATGTTAATTTTCCTTCTGGTTGACTTTTCTTTGTGCTGGTTATGTCCGTTCGTGCTGGTAGATTAAATTGACTTTTATCTTATTAAAGTGACCATTGAGATATTGTTGCATTTTATTCGTCAATGGTCTTCTACTTAAATGAATAATTACTATTTTCTCACATTTTAACAGTTACTTTTTCATTAAAAACCCTAATTTCTAAACGGTCCAATAGACATTGAGATCATTCCTCTATATACATTCAATTACCACTCTCTACCAGTATCAACTCTCATTGCGATCAACAACCAGCACAAAATCTCAACCCTATTTCAAAATCATTAATGGCCGCACTGCCACCATCATCTTTGACTCATTAGTCAAACAATTCTGGTCTACGGCTACACTCAGGTCTCCTGAGTTAGGTCCTCCAGCTATCCTAGCTACCATTGATGAGACTCCCTACACCATTACTGAGGACTCAGTAAGAAGTCAACTTCAATTAGCTGATGATGGTGGTATTGATGATTTACCCATTGCGGAAATCTATTCTGGAATGGATAACCTTGGGTATGTCACTGAAGGCAAGTTAACCTTTTACAAGAACAAGTTTTCACCTCAATGGAGGTTTTTGGTCCACACCATTCTTCACTGTCTCAGTACCAAGTCTGGTAGTTGGGATCAATTTGGTAGCTCACTTGCTGTTGCTCTTATTTGTCTATCTGATGGGAGAAAATTTAACTGGTCTAGCTACATTTTTAAGGGGATGGTTAGTAACATAGGAAATGCTAAAAAGTTCTTAATGTATCCTAGATTTCTTCAAACCATTTTGGGTATAGAAACTAGTTTTACAAGACAATACCATGTGTTCAAGCTATCTAGTAAACTTTTTGCTAATATGAAGCTCAACTTTGAGGGGCAACCTATGCAACTTTTAGCTGCTATGCTTCCCCAAGATCAAGAAGGTGAAGGTGCAGGGGTAGCTGCACAAGCTGTCCCACCACCCATACCTGAACCTATTCCTGAGCCTATGCCTGAACCTGACCAACCTCAAGACCATTTGTCTACACCCCCAAGACAACAAACTTCTGACCCTATTGCTCCTGTCTTTGAGCATGGTCAAAGTTCAGACCCAAATATAGCTTCCTTCTCACGAGTCCATGAGACTGATGATGACCCTTTCACTTCCACCAAGTGGAGATGACCTTTGGAGGCTCTTTCCATGCTTCTCCACCTAAGGTTCTACTCAAGCTCCCCTGAGGTCACACTTCAGGAGGTGCAGAGGACCTTATTACACTAACTGCTATGTCCTCTATAGTTTCTACTCTTGTGCAGAAGGTAACTTTATTGGAAACTGGGCTCAAGGACACCAAGAAGCTATTTAAGGATGTGGTGGGAAAGTTGGTTAAGAAAGTCCAAGCAATGGAGGTAAAACTCATGACCAAGAAAAGGAAGGTAGTTGTGAGTGATTCTGACCAAGAAGAAGGAGGAGAGCAAGATGTGGATTTGGATGCTCTACTTGCATTGGGCTATGCAGCTGTGATTGTTGATTCAAATATTCCTCTGGTAGGTGCTTCTAGTTACCATATTCCTACTTTCTTGTTCTACTGTGGTTGCTACCTGCTTGGTGTTTCAAACAAAGGAAAACTCCTAATGTGGATGACGAGACATTACATCAAAAAGAAAGGACACTCAAGCAGATGGAAGATGATAGACTTGGTGAGGAGGCTGCAAAGAGGTTACATGCTGAAGAACAGGCTATAACAAGTGGTATCAGAGCTTGTTGAGAGTCTCTCATAAGAAGAATATTCCTAGATCCTTATAAACCTCACAACCAAACACCTCTCTACACCTTTAAAATGGCAGGATCTGACAATGAAAGCGATGATGCTAGTGTTCATAGTGAAGCCACCATTGCTCAACAACAACAAAACATTCAACCTCAAATCATTACCACTGTCTCAAACAACAATGCAAAGTTTCCTTATTTGAAGAAGGATGAGTATGAGGTCTGGGCTATGAAGATGGAATACTGGATCACAAACAATGATATGAATATCTGGAAGGTGATTCAAAATGGCAACAACTTGAAAAGGACTGGAAGAGATCATGATGGAAGGGTCATTATTCTTCCCCCAACGACTGCAGATGAACACATTGCTGTTCAGAGGGAATCAAAGGCAAGAACTACCTTGCTTCAGTCTATTCCTGATGATCATGTGGCTGATTTCCATTATATGGATGATGATGCAATGTTATAAGGGATATATGGAATGCAGTCAAAGCCTTAGGTTGGTGATAATGCCGATCCAAGAATAGAAAGTCTATGCTGAAGCTAGAAATTTCAGAGTTCAGATTGTAAAGCAGTGGGATTGACACCAAAGGGTATGACAGGATGCGAAGATTCTAAGTCAGTTAACCCAACTCAAGGCCAAGCCAGAGGATGAAGATATTAATCTCAAGTTTCTAAGAGCTTTGCCTTCATCATGGTCTCAGGTAGCTTTAACCTTGAAAACCAAAGGTGGACTTGAACTTCTTTCTTTTGATGATTTGTACTACAAGTTAAAGACTCTTGAGGTAGATATCAAAGGATACTCTACTTTTTCCTCAAGCCAATCTGCAGGTCCAAGCCATTCTGCATTTGTTAGTACCACCAGTGCTAGCAAAAAATGGTCCATATGAGATGTCCAAGCTTTATTCATCATACCTACTCTGCTCCTAAAGAGTTTGTAGATTGTGGTTGTGATACTGAGGATGCAATTAAAGAAGGTGCTGCCAAGATATACAACTTGATCACTGGAGCTGATACAAAGGAAGCCAGTACTGCAGGTGATGCTGGAGAATTTGCTCTCATGGGTGTCACTTCTGAGGTACATAACTGCCCTTTTGGTTGTGATAATAAGTATAATGAACTTCAAAAGCAGCATAATGAACTTAATGAACAAAATAGTGAATATTTTATACAAGTTCAAGCTTATAAGAACTCACTTAAAACTTTGGAAAAACAAAAGAGAGTTCTTCAGAAAAATCAGTTGACACTTGAAGACAAGATTAGGGTGTTGTCTATTGAACTAGAAAATACAACTAATCTGCTAAAACATTCTGAAAGAATAAATGCTATTGCTGAGACTGCTAAGAAAGAATTACAGATAAAACTTGATAATCACTTAGTACAAATTGAAAAGTGGAGAACCTCTTCCAAAAACTTGTTCAGATTAATTGATAGTTCCATGTCTGTTAGAACAAAAGTGGGTTTTTGGGATTTATTAATTAATATAAGGGAAAATGAGTTAGGATGGGATGACTCTGCATTTAGTGTATTTACCACTAACTCTGAAGAAGTGGAAGGTAGACCTCTTTTCAATAGGTTTGCCAAAGCTGATAGTATGAAAGTTGTGCCTCCACCTCTTTCTGGAGACTACACTCCTCTATCAGATCACATTGACTTGGATGAATCACAAATGTCTTATGGTACAAAGTCCTCAACCTCTGGTGACTCTAATTCTGTGTCTAATGACTTTGTCTCTTGTGATAACAGTGACAAGTCTTCAGAGGTCAACACAAATGAACTTTTGCCTCTAGTGATTATAGAGTCAAATCTTCAGGAGCCCAAGTCTAATTGATTCTACCTCCTGTGCATCAACTTCCAGTGTTCCACATCTGAGAGTGAAGCTGAGATTGAGTCTAATGTTAGGACACCTATCCAAGAACCCATTATTGTTCAGGATTTACCTAGTTTCTCTTATAATAGTTCTGATAAGATGATAACACTTTAGGGGCCTTTTGTCATAAGAATGGTTATTTAATAAAAAGGCAGGTCATTTTTAGAAAATAGGCTTCATCTGTTTCTAAGGTTATGTTTTGTATGTGGTAGTAGTTAATCATTTATTAAGGATTGTGATTTTTATGGAAACAATGGCTAATAAGACTGTTGGTATGGGGTGGAGACCTCTATTCAAAGTAGAATAATGTTAATCATCAAATCTGTTAGTTTGTTCCCAAAATGTTGTATTTTCTAGGACTGGCAAAAACTAAAAATTCATCATGAGACCACAACCAGTTCCTATGGTAAGCCAAGGTGCCGCACCTAGTAGTTCATACTGGTAGGCAAAATAGGCCTTTTCCAGTTCCTACTGATAGAGATATTCTCCATCAGTAACTTCTGGTTGGTGGAAAAGTACTGCTAGACCTATGCCCCATTTAAATAGACCTACAAGTTCTTATTTTCAGACTTATACACCATATGTACCTCAAATGTATTATAATCATATGAAATATGGTGGGGTGAGATGGGCAACTGCTGTTAAGCCCTCAGCAGGTTGTTCTTGGAAAACACATAGAAAAGGTTTATACTGGGTACCCAAGAACAATAGTGGATCTCATACATCTTCATGGACAACCTTTTCAGATCCACAAGGCAGACCCAAGTCATAAATGGCTTGGGTCCCCCTTAGACACTAACTTTTCCTATGTTGTATATTGTAGGAAAATCCTTATTCAGATGCTGAAGATGAAGGGATCTTTGATAGTGGTTGTTCTAGAAGTATGACAGGTAACATGGAAAGACTGGATGACTTTCAAGAATTTCAAGGAGGAAACAATTGTGGCTACCTCTTCCACTAAAGCTGAGTATGTTGCTGCTGCTTATGTTTGTGCGAAGGTCTCGGGATACAATATCAGTTGTTAGATTATGGGTATAATTTTGAATACCAAAATCTTTTATGATAAACCAAAGTACCATTTGCATAGTTAAAAACCCGTTTTTCACCAATGGACTAAGCACAAGAAAATTAGGCATCCATTTCATAAGGAGATGCTAATGACAAGAAACTTATTAAGTGCTTAAAAATACTACTTATGATAATGGTGGATGATTTGGTTAACCCAAGGATTGATGGACCTAGGGTTTAGCATCTTGTGGTTAACATTGGGTATGCTCAATCATAGTACTATGAATTGAGGGGAGGATTTGAGTCAAGGGAGCCTGTTGTTGTAAAGTTTCTAAAAAGTGGTTTAAAAATTTCTTTTTTTCCACTTAGTTTTTCTTGTATACACTATGTTTCTCCTCAGTAGTTGTTATTTTTCTGGTGTAGTTTTAACATTTTTCTACTGGTAGTTTTAGTTCCTTTTGCTTGTCTGTAATTAGTTCATTCTGATAGTAATTTTCCTTTCTCATTTGTTGTATATGTTTTGTGTGTATTGGCCTCACCTTTTGCAGACTAATGGTTCAAGAGGGTGGATTAGTGTTTTTTAGTGTTCCACTAGTTGATTCTTCAACCAAATCTTCTGGCACAAGGAGGAAGTCTCATGGCAGGAATCGTCTAACTAAGATCAAATCTATACTTAAAGAATTAGATTTAGATGCAGATGATAAGACATTCATCAAGGTTGTTTCTGATGAGGACTCTACAGATGAGGCTCCTATTCTTTGGTCTGCTCTTGCTGGTTGGGAGGTGATCTCTACTCCTCTGGGAGAAATTAATGCTCTTTACAGGTCGGATCAGTCTACCAAACATTTTACCACTCTAAGGGAGATCCTTCATATGGTGGATAGACAGGATCTATTGAAGTTGTATGGCATGGTGGTCACATACTATGAAAACCATCTTGTTGCTGGTGCTGGATTGATGTTATGGGGTGATCTTCAGGTGTTGATAGATTCTCAAGAAGGTGGTAAGGGTTCTTTCGTTTGGAATCATCAATCTCTTTGGCAGATTAGAAGTTGGAGGCTGTATACTCTTTCCAATGTTCATGTCTTGGAAACTGTTTCTGGAGAGGTGTTGTACATGTTTGCAGATGTATCTTATCCTCTCTCAGTGAAGCTCATGGAAAGGATGCTAAAGCACAAGTTGGAGATTGACAAGGATGTTGTGGGCAATGACATGACTACTGCTGAGCAATTGATTCGGTTCATCAAGAATCAAATTGCTGCTGCCCAAGTTTCTCCTGTTTGATCATGGTACTCTGTAACTCTATCATATATATTCTTACTTTTTGCTGTGTCCAAACTGTATTTTGATATATAACTCTATTTTGTGTAGTTTGTCTTAAATGGTTCTCACTTTTTGTTTTAGTAACAAGTGTTTTGATAAAAGGATTTTGGCAACTGACAAACTTTGGTAATATGTTCAAATAAGTTTTGAGTCTTTGGTGTGCAAAGTTGTTTTTGTTTCAGGCACACATGGTCCATAAAGTAACCTATTTTTAGGGTTTGGGTGTTGGTTAACCACCACACAACAAATGGTGTTCAACTCACCATGTCTCACAGACAGAAAGAGTTGATTCACATGATGTATACGACTTGGTGTGACTCTCAAATCCGTTTGTTAAGCTTTTAATTAGTTTTCTCAAAACTATAGGGTCTTTAACTCACCCATGCTTCATTTGCTGAGAGTTGAAATGGTTATCAATTCACCATGGATAATGCCCTTATTGGGAACCAAAGGATTGGCTAGTCCTGAGCAAACGGCTACAGGTAAAGACATATAAAATCCGTTTATGGCTGTGATGATTTGCCAAAATATAATTAGTGTTATTCAATTCACCAATGATTTTATGCTCTAAGAGTTGGAACCTGGTTACTAATTCACCAGGGTTGATGTCCTCGATTCATCATTGGATTAGCTAGCCCAAGAGTGAGTAGCTACTTGTAAGGTTATCAAATCCTACTCATGTTTGCTCGTGGTGGTTCCAATGTCTGTTGTGGTTCAAGATATCCTGTAAGGTTCTTCATTTGTGTGATTTTGATGTTTTAAGTTCAACAAGGCTACGCAGACTGCAAACTATATGGTTCTATGAATGAAGACTAATCTGCTTGACACTATATTGCTACTGATCATCTTCCTCATCATTAGTTCTTGAGGGTGTTGTCCTTATAAAATCAGATGCTGCTTCTCTAGAGACATTCAGTTGATATGTGTAGAATTTTCAAGTATTCAAGTCAAGACTCAAGCAGATTGGATGTTGCTGTAAAGTTCATATTCCAATCCTCAAGGTTCAAGACTGAAGATCTATCTAGAAACTGGAAATTAACATAGTCAAATTCCAGTTTAGGGGAGGATTGTTAGGAATAATTGTAATACTTGTCTCATATATCACTAGATCCAGTTGAATGATAGGTCGCATACAAAATCATGTAAACAAGTATAAATTGATAAACATAAACAAGCAATCAATGATAAATTAAGCAATCGAGATAAACAAAACCAAACATTCAGATCTTCATAATAATGGCTAATACCTGAAGGTATTAGCCTTCAAATGTCATAATCAATACAAGAGTAATAATTTAGCCAAGGTAAACTAACCGAGTTAACGAATGATACCAAAAACTGAATGATTACAAGTGTATAGGAGATTACAAGTTGTTTCCTATGGAATTAATTACGTTGCAAGACCTCTTCTGCTATTCTTTTCCTCTGAAAATTGACTTTTATTGTTTAGGTAACGAAAATATGATTTAGCACGCTAAAAACCCATTTTTAGGTTTTCTATTTATAAGGTCTGAAATTTGGCCGATACGGCGTATTGATTGAGTTCAATACGGCGTATCAGAGGTTTCTTGGAGTAGGGACCACGTTCGATATCTTCCAGAATATTTTATTACCATAAATTGAATACGGCTTATAGGCTTCTCTAGATACGGCATATTGATCATCATTCTGTGTTCTTAAGTGAAGTGCAGGAATAGATACACCGTATCTTCCTTGATGGATATGGCGTATAGGATGTCAGAACAGTAATCTTCAAATGTATTCGTTTAAGCTCCAGAATGCGTGCCTTTTAGCTAATTTTTACCAAGTACTCCATAATTACTGCAATTCTCAAATACTAACGATTAAGTAACAATTCTTTGCAATAATTATACAAAATGGGTTATTTACATGGGATAAATGATGCTATAAAAGTAACGTTATTTGATGTAATCAAATATCCCCCCACTTGAATCCTACTTGTCCTCAAGTAGCCTTTAGAAGTTTATGAAAATGTATCCCTAAGGATTTTTCCGTTTAAGCATTTATTTGATCTATTACAAGTACACAACCAAACACCCCACAAAATAGGAAGATGAAATTACTCAAATCACTCAACTAATCTATGTGGTAACATGTAACTAATTCGCTCTATTTCTCAGTCATGACGAGTATTCTATCATACGCTTGGCAAGGATACACATCTCTACCACTAGAGATAAGGAGTAACAAGTTTATAAAGGTAAAATGGGTTTTTATTATAAGGCTTAGGGTTGATCATTCTACAATTATTCACCAGAAGTACCACACCAACAAGGCAGCGTAAGAACACATACATAGCCGTAATGACGGAATAGACAGGTATGTTCGATCATATCCTCATTCGAGTTTAACCAAGGGTTAGGATGAAGAATGATATAGGGTAGGGATCTTCTAACTTTCACCAATAGTAATAAACTAACAAGGCAGCTGAGACATGCATACATGGCCGTAATGACAGAATAGACATGCATGCTCGATCACATCCTCATTCGTGTAAAACCCATGGTTAATGATTAGGAAAGGGAAATAAATTGTTGTTAAATAAAAATTACGAAACAAATAGACTAGGTCCAAGATATAAGTTGCTAGACACTTTTTCTCGATCGTCGCCATGATAGAGACACAACTATTTACAAACGTCTTGATCATTGATCAAAAACAACAACCTGAGTTGGCGTTCCCGTAACGATCAACTTCCCAATCATCCCATACTTTACATACTTTTACAAGACAAGTGACGATATCTACCACTTTATACAATACTTTACATCGTTGACTTATAAGACGTATCAACGAATAATCGATCCATCATATAATTCCTTCGGTATAAGATTTTGCCAAACGATTATCTTCAAACATTCCTCCGCTTTTTTGTTGCGATTTTTCTAATTTTTTTGATTTTTTTAACGATACTACAAAACTCAGTGTAATTTCACCATCTTCACGATCATAATATCTCCGGATAATTCCTTCAGTAATTCTTCATTCTTCGGGCGTACCAATAATTATGTTGGTAGTAAAAATACATGAGTTTTGACTACTTTATACATTCCCATTTGCAATGTGCAAATTTCGTCCCAACCGTACCAAAGATAGAAAATTGACACAAGACTCAGGAAATACATACTTTACACTTTAATCAACTAGCAACTAATAAATAGACATAATCTAATAGGGTAGGCTAAGGTGTAAAGGTGTAACAAAACAGATAGTTGGTGTTATTCCTAAAGGATTGGCTCTATTGGTTTTTCTAGGGGTATCTTTGTAACACCCCCAAAATGGGTCGCAGCGGAATAAGGATCCGGGGCATGTTACTTCAAGATCAACAGCACAAGATATATATAAGAACGACACAAAATGGAATTCATTCGGAAGGAACTTGCCACTCCCATTTGGAACAAGATGCTTAAGAGTGGTTTTGATTTATGCTAGACACCAATCTTTGTCTACATTAAGAGGAGGGAGGGAAAACTTCATTTCATGGTCAGGAACGCATTGTCCTTGCCATAATATTTCCAAAAATGGGAGATTGAGGGCGAATAAAGCAAAGTCGGGGTGTGATTTCTAAGTTACCTCATCCCACCATCGTCAAGGGTGTTCGGAGTTTTTTTGGTCATGCCGGTTTCTATTGACGGTTCATTAAGGATTTTTTCCAAAATTTCCCGACCGTATGGATCATCTTCTTTGAGGAAACAAATACTTTCCCGTTCATTCTTCTTTGATGAATGTTATACAAGCTTTTGAAAACGTTAAAGAAAAAACTTACCGAAGCTCCAATCTTGATTGCCCCCGATTGGGATCTTACCCTTTGAGCTTATGTGCGATGAAGCGACTTTGCCATAGGTGCGGTGTTTAGGGCTAACGTCATGAAAGGCCACTTTAGGCCTATACACTATGCTAGTAAAACAATGACCGAGGCGGAATCGCATTATACTACGACGGAAAAAGAAATGTTAGCCGTGGTGTACGCCTTCGAAAAATTATGGTCTTACCTCATCTTGAACAAAAGTATTATGTATTCGGATCACTCCACCCTCAAATATCTCTTTGCTAAAAAAGATTCCAAGGCGAGATTGCTCCGGTGGGTTCTCCTCCTTCAAGAGTTCAAATTCAAAGTAATTGACACAAAAGGAGCCGAGAATCTCGCGGCCGATCTTCTTTCCCGATTAGAGAATCCTCACCAAAGTGTGCTCGATAAAAAGGAAATAAATAAAACATTTCTTCTTGAAACACTTAGTATGGTATCTTTTCGTGGTGATTCTAGTACCTTCATTAGTTTAGGCTGTTCTGCTTATAATCCATTGCGAGGAACTTTGTTGTGAAAGGGATGTCGTCCCCAACAAAAAAAAAACAAATTTTCATAAAAAGACGTGTGAAAAGCATTACTTATGGGACGACCCCTTTTGTTCAATCTGGTGCGGAGATCAAGTCATGCGGTTGTTCACGGCCAAGGAAGCCATGCTAGTCTTAGGCTTGCCACAATGGACCAGGGGGACTCATGGGCCGAACTCTTACCACCGCCAAAAAAAAAAGGTGTTTTGATTCCGGGTTTTTATTGGCCACAACTCTACCTGGATTTGGCCATGACTTGGTCACCCGTATATGGACACTTGTCTAACGTCCAATGGGCCAAAAATTTCGTAACGTGATGAAATGCCATAAAATTCAATCCAAGTTTGCGAAATTTTTGACGTGTGGGGTATCGATTTCATGGGGCCGTTCTCGTCTTCACGAAGGGAACAGTACATACTCGTGGCGGTCGATTACTTGTCGAAATGGGTTGAAGCAAAAGCGCTCCCCACCAACGACGCCCGAGTTGTTTGCAAAATTTTAAAATCTCTCTTTGCTCTATTTGGAACTCCCCGCGCTATCATTAGTAATCGCGGTACGCACTTTTGCAATGACCAATTCCTATATAGGTCATGTTTAAATACGAGGTACTCACCGTTCTCCAGCGGATCACCCACAAACAAGTGGGCAAGTTGATGTCTCCAACCGTGGTTTTGAAAAGAATCTTGGCAAGGATCCGTAGGCGGGGGAAAACCGTTTTTGCTCTTGGTTGAATAATTAGACGACGCAATATGGCTTCCGTACCGCTTACAAAAACACCCATGGCGTGTATCTTAAAGACTCGTATACGGGAAAGCGCATGTCCTCTACTGATCTAGAGCTCGAGCACAAAGCCTATTGGGCCTTGAAGCATGTAATCTTTGACATTTTGACTGCGGCGGTGATCACCAGAAAGTTCCAACTCAATGAAGTAAATGAATTCGGATCAAGCCTATGAGAATTCTTTGATTTACAAAGAGAAGACAAAGAGGATCTATGACTCCAAGATCAAAAACTGCGTTTTCAACATCGGTGATCAAGTCCTCCTCTTTAATTCTCGATTAAAGATTTTCTCGGGCAAGTTAAAATCCCGTTGGTCCGGACCGTTCACCATTGCCCAAGTGTACCCTTATGGCACCGTCGAGTTATCCTAAACCAACGGGCCAAACTTCAAGGTGAATGGTCATAGACTAAAACACTACTTTGGAGGGGATATACCACCGATGGTTGTCCCGGATCTCCACACTTTCCCCATGGACCATTGAATTCGGGGTCGAGTCGAGCTTGTGACTCGGTTAATAAAAACAAGGCTCTTCGTGGGTGGCAACCCATGCTTATCCGTAGTATGTAGTAATGAATAAGTGTATTGTTGTGAGGAGGCTCACCTCTTCCATTATCCGTGTTTTATGTTTTGTGTTATTGTCCAGGATTTCCCGGAATTTTGAAGCCTCTCGTGCTGTGGTTTTGTCCCTTCGTTGCGAAGAGCTTTCAACATCTCAGCTTCATTTTGGGTTGAAATATCACCTCAATATCCTAATTCAATCTGTCTAACGTTTATCTTTAAGCATACTTAATAAACAGATTAGAGTAATGTAGGTACCCTTTAAAACATTGAGTATAATGTTTTGTTCTAGTATGCGGGGGATCTTCGATTTGATTGTTTGCATGCAGGTCGTTTGTTTTACGTAATCTGTTTTTACGACCAAAAATACCAAAAAAAAAAATTAAAAAATTTTCAAACAAAAAACAAAATTAAGTGTTTGTCACAATTTTGGACTTTCCTGTTGGGTAGATAAGAATTAAATTTTGACTCAATCGAGCGCGTTGAGCTCAGCTTGTTCCTTTAACTTTTAGACTATACATTCACGGGAATTTACAAAAAACAAAAAAATGATAGGAGGTTAACTAGGAGTTGGATGCTCTAAACAAGGATTAATTTAATTCTTAAGAGCTCTTGTGTTGTATTATTTATGGCCCTTTTTCTCCCATAAAGTCATAACTGGACTAATAATACGTGCTATTTTTGAAAATTAAACTTAAATCAACAAATTTTTGAGATGTAGTCGATAGCAATAAATTTTAGTCTTAGTTCAAATTTGTACTTAAATTTTCCAAAAAGATGTCTTCTATATATATCATAAAATAAAGTAAAATGAAATGAAAAAGTAAAAAGAAATAAATATGATGAAAAAATGATTATTTAACTGTGGAGATGATTAAATGTTTGTTGCCACTTTTACCGGCTCATAACCGATGTTGCAGCCTTCTAAAAAAGGCCCATAGTGAGAATAATAATCCGAGACTGATAAAAGTTTGCTGCATCTTGCTAGCTCACAACCGATGTTGCAGCCTTCTAAAAGGTCGAGGGTTACGATTGCATCATGGTTATGTTAATGTTAAGTGCAATAAACGTGGTTTAATAAATATAGGGAAAACCTTTTTTTATTAAAATTAAATATGCTTTCGAACTAAGACTATTTCATTTTAAATAAGCTATGTATATACGGGAAACCTAAGAGTTTTTGAAACCAAGGTCTGTGAGTCTCGATACTAGTCTCTGTGGGGTGTCAAAAGCCTGGTCACTTAGCCGCAAGGTTGGGATGTGCCGAGTCAGAAATTGCTACATGGGATGATCTCGCTTCAAACTCATTATTCTTGGGTTGGAACGTGTGAAGCATAGGATTTAGTTTAAAACGCTTGATCCATGGTTGAATTCAAAATGGCACATTTCACTATATATAATAATTGTCGGGGAGTGGAAAAGTTTCACAAGTTGAAATATGAGTAGTGTTAGCATTTTAACTTATATTTAACGGTGATTTCGTTTTAAGCTTGGTTTTGAATAAGTAAAAAGCCGGGAACGATGAATTTATCCTTTTTAAGGGCATTTTAGGATTGAAATGCTTCTTGTTCTTAAGTCCTTAAAGTTTTATATATAAAAATAACGAAAGTCAATTAGATAGACAATTTTTCGTCTTTATAGTTTTTTTTAGTTTTGTTAGTTTATATAGTTGTTTAAGTTGCTTTAAAAAAGGAAAAGTTACAAAAAAATGAGGGGAGGGGAGAAGGGAGAAGGGAAAAAGGAAAGAAATACAAAAATATTAGTGTAGTAGTTAGTGTAGTATTAAAAAAATGGTAATTAAAATTAAATAAACGGGGGCTTTCTAAAACTTTTGATTCTTTTCATTCCCTTTGACGAAACACTTAGCTGCTTTATCTAAGGTTATTTGTCGAGGGGAATTGGAGATTTCTTAGTTTTAAGTAGGGTTTAGTTATCGCAATTTGCGTGAGGCCACGGCAATATCTTTAGTATGGGGGGCATTTTGGTATGTGTTTAATTACACATACCTGTTGACCATTTTATATAAACGGAATTAATCTGACCAAAATATCGTACCAAAAATACATTGTATTTGTATGTTTTGCATTTATATTGTGCAGGTAACGGATATCTAAGAAAAGGACAAAAACAAAGTCAAAAACGATAAAACCGAGCACGAGAATGGAAGGAGTGAGAAAGTCAAAGTCAAAAAGTCAACCAAAGCCAAACCCGAGAAGTCAAAGTCAAACGAAGCCGTAATCAAAGAAATACTGTATAATGGGCCCTCCCGCTCCCAATCTAATGGGTCGGTGTCAGCCCATTAATGTATTATTAGAAGGCTTATACAAAGGAAATGGGCCAAAACCCTTTTACTTATCACTCGGCCCAAAATTGCAAAGTAGCCCAAACCCCCTTATCGGCAGTTAGTCCAAAACACTTAACCCCTTAACGCTGTTATGCCACAAGGACCATACATGCAATATAACTATATGACTTAAGGGGCCATTTCTGCCAATATCACAAACCTTTATCACCTCAAGGACGATGGTTGTAAAACAACAACACAACATGAGGGACTAAACTTGCCATTTCCCCAAATTTGTACTCCTGGTAAACAAAACATTGTATATCTTCTCCCTTTCTGCCAAAAACCCCCTATACCCTCTATTTTATCCACCCCTGCCAATTCTACCTCGACTTTTTTGCACCCAAACAAATTAAGATCTCACCCCTTCAACCCAACTTCTAACAAAACCATGGTAATGCCTCCTTGGCAAATCCCCTTATACCTCATTTCGACAAAGGAAAAAATGGACAAGAACATGGAATGGGTGGGATCATAAGATGGGACAACATCAAATTGGTGGCCAAGATTGAGACTTGAATCTCTCAATACTAGCCACAAACTAAAGGCTAGCTCCTCTCACAAAGGGCTGAACTCTCTCACAAACTACCACATTTATTTACGCAAACCGTCCGTGATAATTGACAACTCGCCGCCAAGTTTAGGTTAACTCGCGTGGGTTTTATTCAGCAACTCGCCGTGTTGTATTTTTTAAATTGGCCAGGAGGTGACGTTTATTTTGGCAATATAATAGCAAGTCGCCAGAAACTGTCCAATCCGCCATCTAATCTACCAAAACTACGCCATGAATTAAGCAAACCGGCCGGCTAAAATATTTGATTTAAATAAATCACTCGCCTTTGACCAAAGTCTCAAACGCCCCGTGACCACTATTCCTTAAATCAAGGATATTGTCCCTAACTGTCAACTGCACCATAGAACAATGATATAATATGCAAACCTACCACAAGAACACTAGAACGAATTTCTTGCCAAAAAATCAAGCCATATGAACTTTTTTTTACCACGAAATAAGCTAGAACTATGCAATATAGAGATATATGAAGATTAGCTTCCTATAACATGGTATTTCTTCTTGGGTTCGTCACAAAAAAATGAAGCATTCCACGAAGAACACCAACCTTTTAAAGCTTATTTTTCGAACTGTGGAGTTGTTGAATCCGAAATGAAGAAATACTCAATGGGCCCACCCGTACCCATCTAATGGGCCGGGTCAGCCCATTAACGTATTAAATGAAGCCTATTACACTTAAAAGGGCCCAATACCCTTTTTATTATAACCGGCCCAAACAATGTGTACCAAGCCCAAACCACATAACAACTGTTAAGCCCATATCCTTTTCACCTTAACTGTCGTTAGTCCTTTAAGGACTATACGTGCAAACATACCACATAACCTGAGGGGCTGAAACTGCCAAAACCACCTAAACTTTCCCACCACAAGGACTTTCATTGAAATACAACAACACAACATGAGGGACTAAACTCGCCATTTCCCTAAACTTGTACCCTCTAAACAAATCACTGTATATCTTCCTCCCTTTCCTGCCAAAACCCCCAACCCCACTATTCATCACCCCTGTCAATTCTACCTCGACTTTTGCACCCCCAAACAAAATAAGATCACACCCCCTCTCAACCCCACCTCACATGGTCAATGCCACCTTGGCAATCCCCTTAAACCTCATTCGACAAAGGAAAAATGACAAGAAATGGATGGTTGGGATCATAAGACTTGGGCAACACTCATATTGGATGGCCAAGATTGAGACTTGAACTCTCTCACACAACTAGCACAAAGGCTCAGCCCTCTCACAAAAGAAACACATCAAAGAAGACCAAGACTTAGCTCGTTTAGTATAAAATAGGACTCATTGTAAGCCTTTGGGCAAGTAGCTTTTAACCTAGTTTTAATTTTTAGCTTATTTTTAAGTCTTTTAAGTTGTTATTTTCCCAAGTCTTGTAACCTTTTTATAAGTAATGAAAATTTGAAGTTTTTAAGTTAAGATTTGAATTCCTGTTTTTCTTATTGTTAAAAGCCTACCATAAGCTGTTTTAAGCTCTTATAAAATCATATAAGCAACCTGTTTTAAGAAAAATATAAAGAACTTAAGAAAATTCACAAAAAAATCCGCCCTCAAATACCACAGCTTATTTGGATGATAAGCCAGAAATGGAAGGGCTTATGGACAATACTAGCTTGTCTTTTGACAAGCTAGAGCTTGTAGAATAGCTCTAAGAGCATTGATTTACCCTGTTTAAGCAAGGGCTTTGTAAGTTTTCAAAATTCCAAGTTTTAGCTTATTTACTGTAGAACTGCTTATTATTGCTTATTTACTGTTTGTAGTTGCTTATTGTTGCTTATTTATGTTATTAAATGCTTATGTATGCCTGCTTATAGCTTAGATTTCATTTGTTTTAGTTTTTATTAAAATCTGTCCATTTAGCTTAAAAATTAGCATAATATGTTTTAGCTTGTTTGAGCACTTAATTCTTGTTAAAATTTGCTTATTGTCACTTATTTCCAAAACAGAAGTTAAAGGGGTGTTTGGTTTAACTATGAAAATGGGTGAAAATGGGTCAAAATTAGCTGTGAGTTTTTGAGTTAACTTAGATTAGATATAAGTAGTCATAAAAGTGAGTTAGTTTAAGTTTTTAAGTGCTTAATTTTAAAAATCAAAGTTTGTAAATCTTGTGTATTGAATCTGTGAACTCCTAGTTAATTTAATGAGCTCATTTGATTAGGTCTTTGCATCTTGAGAAATTGAGATGTTTTTGTGTTCATACATGTGTCAAAACAAGTTAGAAACAT
This sequence comes from Tanacetum coccineum, assembly GCA_026074375.1. Taxonomy (NCBI): domain Eukaryota; kingdom Viridiplantae; phylum Streptophyta; class Magnoliopsida; order Asterales; family Asteraceae; genus Tanacetum; species Tanacetum coccineum. The sequence goes on along the minus strand of BQNB010038201.1, from coordinate 926 downwards.
AGTGCAATAGTTCTGCAAGTGTGGTTTTGTGTTTTGCAAAATTCTGTCAAAAAATTGCAAAGTGTGTTTTTAGTGAAAAAAATAGCTTTTTGATTGCTTTTTCTGACTTAACCTTAATTTCAAAATGATTTTTGAAAATTGATATAAGTTCTTTGAGGTCTAAGCTCAATCTGTTTTGAGGTCTTATATCCATAAGGATCTGTTTACACACTTATTTTTAAGCTCAAAAAGTGTCATTTTCAAAGAAAAAAAATAGGAAACTCAGCATGCACTGAGTAAAAATAGCCCTTTTCATTAGCATTTTTCTTGGCTTATCTTTGCTTCAAACTCCTTTTTGTTAGCTGATAATTGTAGCTTATTGTTCAATCTTTTTAGTGGTACAAGCCACTTTTCCATAAGGTTCTGAGTTGTGGCTTAAAATTAAGCCCAAAAGTGCACTTGAGGGGCTGTTTGGATAGCAGTTGTGACCATTTTGCTTATTTGATTTTCTGTGCTTATTGGCTATTTTCCTTTGCTTATTTTTGTTCAAAATTGCTCATTAGGTGTAGGTTCTTGTTTGTCTTAGCTTATTTTGGATTTGCCTTAGCTTATTTAGTTTTTAAAAGCTTAAAAAAATGCCTTAGTTTAGACTTAGTGTAAAAACTTAAACTGCCAGCTTAATTATCCTTTTTCCCAGCTTATTTTTAAGATTCACAAAAAGTCATTTTTTTAAAAAGTTGTTATTTTTGCCTAATTTGTAAGTTTAAAAAAAGGTTTTCTAAAAAGAGAGAGGCATGGGGTTTGAACCCATGACCTCTCCCTTCACACATACACGTCCCACACTCTCACACACTTAACCATTGGCACCAGATAGGGCTATCTGCCATTTCTTGCAACGTTTATTAGTTAAATACATTTTAGTCTCTTTTCTTTAATATAAGCCGTAG
>BQNB010038200.1:0-48916 GCA_026074375.1 Tanacetum coccineum | reverse complement strand
TATACATATATACATATATATACATATATACATATATATACATATATACATATATATACATATATATATATATATATGTATGTATGTATATACTAGTTGCATGGCCCGCCCGATGAGCGGGCTTGTTTTGTGAATATCGTTTACAAAAAATTAAATAAAGATAAATCAATTATAAACATATGAATACTTTATTGAACGCATAAGAAACGAAAATAAATAAATGTTTAGTTTGATATGAGAAAGAAAGAGCGTTCGGGTGTGGTACATTTTCTGTGAGCAATCTACTAAACAACGAACTACAGTCATAAACGTTTAATATTGTCCTAAGTATAGCTCATCTATACTTGCGAGTTTAAATAATAAGAAAGTCGCATTTAGTTTTCTAGCACCATGTTATTTCCCCACAATATTATACCATATACAATCTAAAAATGGCTTTGCACTAATCACTGAATATGTTGCTCAAAGGATTATTTTATTCTAGGCTACAATTTGCACAATGTGTCAACAGTATGTAAAGGGTAAACATCATACATTAAAGAGATGCAATATCTGCCCAGCTTCTATCTCAGTTTGGAATTTCCTAGCTGATGCACTATTTTTAGTAAATATTGAAGCCCCAAAGCCATACCTGAACCAGAAGCAAACTTAGGCTTAGGAAAAGAGATAAGTCCTTAACTATTTTGTATAAAACGAATCCTATACATTTCGTGGACAAAAAATACATGCAGCTGTTTACAATAGCTATGGCTTCCTCTAAGATGTTGAAATGCCAACCAATCACTGTAATAAACTGTGAATCAAACCCGTTTTGACTCATTAATTAATAGACCTCTTCATCAGTCAGCTTCCAATGTGCGGTCATGTCCATTCCTGATTTGGTACACATCGGACAGCAGAATCTGTTTAAAATGAAAGAAAAAACGTCAATAGGAGATGCCAAAAATGATACTACTATAACAATCTAAACCTTTAAGGAAAATGATTTGAAGAAACTATGCTTTAAAAATACAATTGAGTCATGCAAGCAATTTCAGACAACGATGCAACCCAAATCGACACATTCATAAAATAAATGAGGAAATGTTTCTGGCCCCTTTAACGGCCAAAACATCCACATATCAATATCCGTAAAAAGATTACATGTAGTTGGTTTAACAGTAAGATAAACACGGATTGCACATATGTAACCAAGAAATTAGCTTTTTATCGAGTCTACTGGGGTGTTTGGCAGTGTTTTTTCTATAATTTTTATATGATTATTGGATTTTGAAGTCGCATATATTAATCTTTAGACTTTAGGTCATTTTAGGGAATGATGTAGGATTAGCAGACAAAAAACTGATTTAAGTATCTGATTATGTACCTACAATGTCCTGTCCTGAAATACTGAGATTTGGCAAACACTCTAACAGGTGGTTATCTGATTTCAAAACTATAAACAACAGAAGCACATTTTGTCATTGTAATATGGCCTTTTGTCTGAAAGGTATCAAATGGCTACCATATGTAGTTCTTTTGTTACAAGATATTTGATTATTATAATTATTATGGCACATAGAATTAAGACAATCTTATATAGTAATGTCAAAAACCTCTAATATATGGTCTAAGTCCAGTTGCTTCTCTCTTCCTGATTGATGCTCAAACTCGATCACAAGTTCCATGAACACATTTTAAAAGCCAAGTCATCTTTACAAGATGTGTTCATTTCATTTCATTGACTAATGAACGCACTGATTTGCGTTATATTTTACCTCGAATGGGTAAAAATAGGAAAAAATGTATAACTTAATAAAGTAGAAGGAGCTGAGCAAATTGAAAGCGATCCAAAGTGTATTTAAATGATTTATGACCTCTATAATAGCTTCATGTGCTATTGCGGTATAGCTTTTGTAATCAACTTTAATACATTAATTATCTATGAAGTTCATGCAATAGGGTCAATGAGTGTTTGTCGTTCTAAACACAAGCCAATCAGACACATTTTGACCCGTAGAAAAACATTCGTATTATGACTTAACCCATTTCCACCCATCATTTGAATGTTGATGGCAGCTACTCATCGAGGCCTTTATGAACTTTAAAAATGAGGGAATGGTATATTGCCAACAAAAATGAAAACTAATATGCGTAAGAAAAAAACTCAAACCTGAGATGTCTTTAACTCTAATTCATCCCATTTCCGTGATGAATTACTTTTTTCTATTATCCGAGTCCCAGCATAGATTAATCATGAACCTGCATAAGCAATGGCTGCAAATGGCACATAAATTAATAGATTGTGAATTAACATATAAACAATGGCTACTATATCAAATAATCAAAACTACTCACTACTATATCAAAACCACAATAATGAACAACAGTCCTAATAAAGAATCCAAATACCTGATTATATTGTCTTATCACATTGAGATAACGCTTATGATATTGTATAAAGCAAAGCCATCTCCTCCAAAGTTCTTGTGATTTCCATCTTTTTCATTTCAGCAAGCTCGGGAACATCATTCATATGTTTCTTCTAATACACACATAACAAATTCCTAAGACAACATAAGGTTGAAAACTGTAAATTGTTGAAAGATATCAGGACAAATACTTCATAACATAATTATTAAAAAGGCAGAATAGGTGTATGACACTGTGACCACCTGCCAATGTTGAAAGGCTTGCAAAGGGGATCTGTTAAAACTCTATCACCTGCGACATACATTTGCATGTGTAAATAGTCGTACATACTTCCCAGATTACTACAAATTCGCAACATCCCAGATCATCTGTCTAGTCCATTGCATCTTTTATCTGGTACATTGCATCTTCTGTATGGCCCATTGCATCTTCCTCCTTTGCTCCATCCTCCTCATTAAGTACTTTCATAAAACATGGTTTTAGATTAAATAAAAGCTTACTGCGTTCTTAGAGATATAAGTACTTGTCGTTTCAAGCAGCAAGGTGATGATAGCTGGATCTGCTTCAGTTTGTTGGTTTGGATCTGCTTTAGTTTGGTGGTAGAAAGATAGAGCATCTTACTTCGTGTTCATCGAACAGAAGATTTGTAGCCTTTAGGTCCCTGTGTGTTATGTTATTTTCATGCAGATATTTAATACCCTTTGATATATCAATTGAGATCTTGAGTATTGTTGGAAGCTTAAGTGTGCCCCTTTGTATGTGTAAATAGTCGTACATACTTCCCAGAATACTACAAATTCCCAAGATCCCATATCATCTGTCTAGTCCATTGCATCTTCTGTATGGTCCATTGCATCTTCCTCCTTTGCTCCATCCTCCTTTGCCCCTTTGCAAGTTGTGCCACACTAAAATCTGTAAATTCAACAACTGCAATTAAGCATCTATTTTAGATGGAAATAGGCAAGGATGAGCAGAAAACCTTATGTTGGTATACTAAACTTAAGCCCATATGTTTGAGTGTGATTCAACGGGTACACAAGTATCCTTTTAAGTGAATGTCCTACATTGGCAAGAATGTCATTTTGCTGTTCATATAACATGATTCACTCAAACCTAACAATACAACATATTGTATCCCTGCTCTTCCTCATAAGCAAAGGAATCACTGATGGTGATCTTTTAATCGTATCAGATACAGATGAGATTCTAAGTTCACACACGATTAAGCTTCTTAAATCATGTGATGGGTTGCCAACGGTTTTGCATCTTGAAATGAGAAATTATGTTTACTCATTTGAGTTTCCAGTTGATTACAATAGCTGGAGAGCGACTGTACATATGTATAGCTGGTGGACTCAATACATGCACTAACGCCAGACGAATCTTATTTTATCTGATGCCGGATGGCACTGGAGCTTCTGTTTTAGGCACTTGAGCGAGTTTGTTACCAAAATGACACCATACAGTCACGCTGATTGTGTGAAAAAGAAAGATTATTTGGACTATTTGAGGATTCAGAAGAATATTTATGGGGGGTGATCTTTACGGCATGTTACCAGAGGAATATAGTTTTAAGAAATTGATTGGCAAGATGGGGTCAGTTCGTTCGGCTTTTGCAGTTCATATCCTGTCATACTTGATAGAAAATGCTGAGAAGTTTAAGTTTCTTCTTCCTAGTAGTTGTAAGCGTTCACTCGAGTGATATACATTTTGAAAATGTAGGAAGCCCAAAAGAGTATTTTTACACACGTATGTAAAGTGGGTGCGTTGGACAGACGTGTTCTTTTGTAGTTGGTTTAATGTATCATATCAGAAAAGCTATATGTTGTAAGATGATTGTATTTGATGTGATACACCAAATGTTATGTGTTAAATCATAAAAAAGTGATCTAACCAGATGTGGCTGGAACATGAAAAATTTAAAAGTTGTTGTTATGTGATACAACTGAGGTTTGAAATTAACCTGAACCAGTGCAGTCTTGTTAGTTTTTCTATTAATGTCTTTTTCTGGATCAACATCAGACCCTCCATTCAGCAGTAACCTGAACTTTTCTAAAATGCACAGTAGATTTATCGTCTACTGGCATCAATCATTTTTAAAGACAACAATAAGTAACCAGTTAGCCTTCTAACATAAGCAAAACTAAAAGAGCATTGTAAAAAGAAGCCGTGGAAACCTCTTTTTGAAGGCACTCATTGCATTGAAAAAAGGTACCCAGTTAATCAAGTACAGCAGGAAAGGAAGGCCTAAGTTTCGTCCGTTCAGGCTCTCTCCAGTATGTTGCCTCTTCTTATAAAATCTCATGAACTGTAATACTTGCAATCGCTATTCACGCTGCATCGGACATTATTCTCCCTAAAATAACCACAACCTGATCACTTGTTTTAAGTTTTGTTCGTTGAAATTTACAGGATGAAACAACTTTGATCTGGTACTATCGTGGACAAGAAAGGAATCTGAGCTTAGCATCAGTTTCTAAGATCATCCATGGACAGAGAACAATTAGTTAGCTATTTTGAGTGATAGTTATTGTTTTATGTCCTGTAATAATCTTAAGAAACAATAGCATGTGCGAGCCTAACGCAAATTATGTACCTGCAGCCTATTTTTAAACGATATGACCGGCGTGAGAAGTACTTATCTTTTTCTCTAATTTACTAAAACGGTGAAAGCTCCCTTGATCTGGTTAGAAAACTTATCATCCTTGTTTGTGTATTCATTAGCACTCTTTAATACATATCATGTTTAGCATAATATTATTCAGTTCATACCTTAACAATAGGCTGTGAATCTGAAAACTTATCGCAGCAATAACCTGAAGAAGAGAATATACGTAAGTTTCATGCGTAATATTAATGTATTTATGCATAACTTTTATATCTAAAAGTTGAGCTAATTAATCTATTCCCACCAATAAAGTTACAACTTTTCATACACAAACATAATTGGGTTTTACAGATGACAAAGGGTGAGTTAGTCTACATTGAAAAAGCAAAGCTACCTCTCCAGGACCTTTCTCGCACTTGGACTTGAAAACCAATGTGCTCTTCTATTAGAAAAAATAAAAAATCTTAAGTAACTAACTCATAAACAATACAAAATTTAAGTGCTCTTCTATTAGCCTACAAAGAAACACCTACTGATCCGACTTCAAATATGATGACAAACAGTTAGAAATTTTCTATATGGTAGTAGGTTAGTCATCGTCGGGTCAGTATGCACAGGAATGTACGGCTACCCATCTGCAATAGTGAAAACAAACATATTAGTATCATGAAGATGCAAATAAACGTGTATCCTAATGAATGTTATTAGGGTTTTAAGAAAAAAAAGAGAACCTGTAGAAACAAAAATTAGCTCACCCCATCAGACGATCGTGATATATCAGTAAACATAAATCATCAAAGAATGCACAAACAACATTAAAACTAAGTAATCAGAACTTCTACCAAAAACAATGGAAACAACAGTTCATCATTAGGGTTTTGAAAAAAGAGGCGTGTTGTTTCATACCATTTATTTTGTGAATTACGTATTATCAACAAAGAAAACATATTACTGCGTTTTTTTTCATTCATATCTTCTCTAAATAATGTACAATTATCAATATATTTTCCAAATTTAACTCCTAATTTTACTGGTATTTTTTTAAAAGCATAACATATTTGATTTTCATTGTATATCACAAATTCTAGCTTGCTCCATTGGTTGAGGTGCTTGTCTCTGAATTAGCAGACCCAGGTTCAAATCTTGCAATTGACATAATTTGCTATTTTTTAAAAATCCGAATTTTACAAAAAAACAAATATTAAAAATCCGAATTTTACAAAAAACACATATTAATTTCGAAATTTATTTAAAAATTAGAAACCAAATATTTTAAAATTGATGACATGGCAACAATGATGATTGGGCATTATGACATAGCAGTGGGATGCCAAGTAGAATAATAATAAAAATAGTAATGACATTGCATCCAAAATGATGTGGCATTATGACGTGGCATTAAATAGTCAAATGTTGTATTCTGTTCTATATAATGTAGAGATAGTATATGTGTAGTGTATGTGTTGAGGTGTATCCCCTTTTTCTCTTTGTTGTTTCTTTAACCTTAAAAACAAAAATATCACCCCATCTTCTCTTCTACTCACGGTCGTCGGTGGTGCCGACGTTCAATAATCATCCCCTCGCTCGTCCTCTCACCAAAGTTCAGTCTGTTGTCGTTCCTTCTCGCTCGACAACCTTCTTACCGCTGCTCCTTCTCGTCGGTGATGTTATTGATGTCTCTCCTTTACCTTGCAAACACTTTTCGGGGTCGTCGATGCCTCAATTTCATGCCTTTAATGCTTATGTTGTTGAAATTAAAAGGTGTTGTTCTATTAGATATTTTTATTTTGATGAATTTTTTTTTTGTGGTTTGTTTTATACTTGTGATAAAAAGATCTAGATAAACATTGTTAAAGGTGAATTTATGTGTAACAGATTGAGCAATCTTTTACAAAGTTGTTTATGATTTTAGATTTGATGAGGTGTCATTTTATACACTATTTTGGGGTCATTTAACCCCCTAAATCATGCAAATATGCCCAGATTATGTGCTTAATCGTTTGTTTTCAGGCTTTTAGCACTTGGATGGCTTTTGGAGGAAATACACGTGACTTGGGCTCATTTGGAGAAGAAATAAGGATCAAGATTATCTGATCCTTACACCATCATTCTTAATGAGTTATGCAAACAGTGGCCGGAGACGGCGTCGCAGGCATAAAGCGACACCGACGTGATCCATATAGTGACGGCGTCAGGAATTTGGCGACGGCGTCAGGATGTGGCCGACTTAAAAAGGATCTAGAATCATCTACGTGGCGACGGCGTCTGGATTACAAAGCGATACCATCGCGTCGACATCTCTATAAATATAAATCCGTTTTTAGGGTTTTAATGTGTAACTTTGGGATAACTTTGTATAAACCTAGGGAGACGAACCCTGGTCGTTTTAGGAGCTTTATAGGTCGTTTTTAGGGTATCTCGCAATATCTATCAGTAATACCTTTTGTATCAATATTGTTTTTGTAATCATGTTAAGGTTATTTTATCATATCATTCAATTTGGTTACTGTGTTGTTTGATTTGCTTATATTTCTTGCTTTCTTGCTTTAACATGCGAGGCTAAACCCTCTTTATGTATTTATCGTGATTGCAGGGTACGTTGGGTTTTTGTAGATTCCTTTTGATGTTGCTTCTTGCTGATGAATACCTGTTCGTTTAGGCATAAACCCCAGTTTATTTTGTTCTGTATCGCTGTTGATAGTGCTAGGGAAACGCGAGTTAGTGTTGAAAGGCTACAATCGGTAACAGTCTTCATACTACCTTACAAACTATATGGGTGAGCCCTCTTAAAGTTATTTCTAAAGTGCATCTTAATTATACTCTTTAAAACAAAAGGGGCCTTGTAATAGTCCGTCATACGACCTACTTGTGCGTTGCCCCAACGAAATATTAATTACGACGATAGGGTTCGTTTAAATCCGTTCATGACCTAGGAAATACTTACACACATCATCACAAGTGTGACAAAGCAGCGGATCTAGGAGAAGCAATCTGAGGAGTAGTACATGATTAGGTGAATATATTTGCTTATCGTAAAGTTATAACCAGTAGATTAGATTATAATTAGTTTAGTAGTTAGTTAAACAAACCAACCTCTCAAACCATAGATTTACCTGCTTTTATAAAATATAAAAACATAAAAATAATCTTCTCTCAATCTCTAGAATTTTGTTAGACCGTGATCAAGCCTTCCCAACCTATTCCCCTAGAGAACGATAACAACCCCCGAGTCTTGCTTATACTACACTGCAATGATTAGGTACCACCTTTGCCTATGGGATTGTAAAAACTTCATGTGAAGTCTTCCAACCCTCACATCAAGTTTTTGGAGCACTGCTACGTGGGGGAGTTGTTAGGTTTCATTCATAGTTTAACTAGTTCTCTCACTTGATCCTTTCTAAGTTGAGAATTAATTCCGTATATTAGCTTTCTTGTAGTTCTATCATTTCGTTGTGGTAATTGTTTCGTAATCCATTCTCTCGTCAACACCATGGGAGACGTTGAATCTATCCGTACTCTTGGAGGATTACTCCAAACTAGCCAAGACGGGACTACAAGAATACCATTGAGCTCCCCGTTGGGAACAAATGTGGCCCTCCCTATTCTTCAGCTCCCTAGCAACCCGAAAACCATCCGGTTGGTGCAAATTCGGATGCTCATTCCACGGGACTTCGGTCCGCGGAATCCAAACCAACACTTAAGATTTCTCTTAAACTTGTGGACTCACTTGACCTTGACGGTGAAAACAGGGAAGGAAACGCGCATGCTGTTTATTTCAATTTTCCCTCCGCGATCAAGCTAGCAACTGGCTTGAACATCTTCCAATAAGATCCATCACACATGTTTTTTGCGGGGATTTACTCCCCTCCGTCTTGCTTGATCAATTTTTTCCTACGAGAGAACTCAAAACTCCGCAACGATATCGATGATGTTCCAACAACATCAAGGAGAATCTCTGTCTGAAGCATAGACTCGTTTTAAGAACTTACTACAAAAAGTTCCTTATTATGGCATCGACCTTTGGCTCCAAGTCCAAATTTTTTATGACCATGTCAATCCCGTCACAAGATGAACCATTGACCAATCGGCCGGTGGCAAGCTTCATGACAGAAATGTTGAAGAATCATGGGCATTATTAGAGGACATCGCCCTCTATGACAACGAAAGTTGGAACGATCCAAGGGATTTCACTAAGCCAGCCAAGGCAATCTCTTTGCCACAAAATGTCCCGAGTACATCCGACCGACGCCTCATCGAGCTCGAGAATCAAGTCCAACGCTTGATGGAAGCTCATCTTGCTCCGACGCAACCTACTCAAGTGAACAAAATACTACCTCATGTGAGATCTCTAATGGTCCCCACGACACTCAGTATTGCATGGAAGATCCCGAACAAGCCTTTGTTGAATATGCATCCTCACGTACTGACAAAGCGGGAGGTAAGTGGTACACTTTAAGCCCGAGCAAAACAATCTTGGTGACACCTACAATCCATCATGGAAAAGTCACCCAAACCTTAGGTGGAGACAACCCCAAAATTCCCAAAATATTTTTTCAAACACACCTAACCGGTTCCAACCCAACGGTTCGATCCCAAACCGTCCCTTCAACAACAATCCTCGAAGTTTTAACAATCAATCAAATCTAGAAGGATTGGTGTCCAACTTCATGGCATCTCAAGACGGATTGTCCAAGTTTGAAGCCAATTTCAAACAACAACAAAGCGAGATGACCAACAAAATCGACATAGTGTTGAAGGCCATCACTGATCGAATAGCGGGAGCACTCCCTAGCAACACGATTAAGAACCCGACACTGAATGTTAACACCACAACTTCAGTTTTGTCTGTTCGTTCTTACCCTACCATAGATCCCCAATGCTCATCACACCCCTCCACTTCAATCAATGCTATCAAAACATGTTCCAAGGAGGCAAACATTTCCCAGACAAGCCAGCTGCAACCCAGGATGGGGAGTGGAACGTAACAACCAGAAGAACCCAAACCAACTCTTGAAGATGAATTCTAGGATTTGCATCTTAACCTACCGGTTCTCGAAGTCCTAGATCACGCTCCAATCTATAACGCAATATTGGATAAATACGTGGAGAGCTTAGAACTAGGCAAAAACGGATTAGCATTCATCCAAGGTGAAGTATCTGCCAAGATGGAAGACCCCGGGCTATTCACTCTACCTTGTAGATTAGGGGATTCAAAACCCTTCGACACCTTAGCTGATTTAGGATCATGTGTAAACATAATCCCACTATACCTATTCAAAAAGCATAACATAGGACTATTGGAAGAGACTGACCACATCTTCGGGTTGGCTGATGGAACCAAATCTTACCCCGTAGAAATTGTCAAAGACGTAGAAGTCCACATAGGAAAACTGAAACTATTAAATGATTTCTACGTAATCGACATGAAGAAAGACCCCGAAACCCCTTTGCTTGTAGGAAGAGGATTCCTTGCAACCGCCAATGCAGTTATAGACTGTAGGATGACTAAGATAGCAGTAGAAGAAGGAATCACTAGGTCGGTATTCGGTGTAAAGGGAGTCGATTTAGGTGAGGAGGAAGCACCATATTGAACCACGCTTGGAAAAAGGGAATCATACAAACCACGCCCTAGCTCGGATGGACCAGGCGCACAAATCCCTTACCACGCTAGGAAAGACTTCTTAGATTGCCATTTGCCCGGAGAATGGGAAATTGCTAGAGATGTTGAGATCAATCCTTTTAGAGATGTCCTTGTGTTTAGAAAAATGGTTGAATTTTTAGGAGCCATACCCATAAACCTTAAGAGTAACATGTGGGAATCGGAGGACTTAATTAACAACCCAATAAACTGGAACAAACCACCTAAAAACGGAGATGAAGCATGGCATGCCAAGATTAGACTAATTGTCCAGGACGGAGAGAAGCCGTTTACAAAAACCTACATCGATCCCCCACCACTAGAAAGCTTACGGAGAGAGAAAGTAAAAGAAGATCATCGACTTGGACCACTTTATTGACTACTTTGAGAAGACGTGTGGACTTCGACGTCTAGTATAAGGACTCGTAAATAAAGAAAGCGCTTCTTGGGAGGCAAACCGCAGTGTTTATTTTCCCGCACTTTAAGAGTGTCGTGTGTGTTTAGAATTCTTTATTGGATTGTTTTAATTATGTTTGAAGAATTTTGTATCATGCTTTGTTTGTTTTTATAAACTTCCGTTCTTATTTTGCAAAAAAAACAAAAAATAAAAAATCTAAATGTTGATTTAGCAATAAAATAAGTGTACGGAAAATATCCGGTTTTAAGAACCAAATTACAAAACATGTAAAATATAAATTGTTTAGATTAATTCGCTTGTCAGTTTCGATGTCATATGTTTGTATGATTTATTCAGGTTTTTAGGCAGTGCTTATTCGGATTTAACTATCTAAAAATTGCGTACAGGAAATTTGTCATTAAAAACGATAAGGATGAATTTTTCACAGACGCTCCGGAGACGGCGTCTGGGATTAACAACCCGCGGCGTCACGTCTCAAGGAATGTAAAATTTTTTTTTTTTAGGATTTCTGAAAAATAAAATGTGCAATTTTTAAAATTTCGTTAATTCCTTTTGTAACTCATGCATAAAACCTTCATGATTTACATCATTACTCTATCTAAATTCTTACTGTTTTATAGAGTCAAACCCTAATACTTCAATTGATATTTATAACGATGCCATCGATTTTTATGCTTGGTGTAGTTGTCTTTGTCTTTGGATTTACAGTTATATTAGACGAGAAGAAGCTTGAAGGTTCTGTATGAAAGTTCATTAGTCACTCTTGAGAGGCGATTTAACCAGTTGTATTGCCTGTTTCCTTGTGTTCGAATTATTGAAGTCAAAACCTAGGGGAGATAGTAGTTAGTTTCTCTAACTTGTATTTCTAGATGACCCTTTATTTTGGTTTTACGGGTACATTCTATAGTAACAATTGGGGACAATGTTCAAGCTGTTATAGTTGTAGGGGGAAATTAAGTCTTAGAGAAACTATTCTTCATTTGCAGTATGCTTGTTCCTTAAAAATGAGGGTAATAATATCGAAACAATAGCATATAAAGGTAATTTTGCATCTCTAAATTTTAAATTATTTTTATGACACATACAGACACGAAAACAAAAGTTTTCAAATAGCGTCTCTGGGATTGGTTTGTGTGGGACTAGCACAAAAACTCTCAAAATTTCACCCAAACATGTGAGGTTCGACCTCTTAGATCTTTAGGATTTTCGTGTGTATAATCGCACATGTGTATTGCATACCAAGATATTTTGTACCTTTAGCTTTCTACGAGTTAAGTTTTTTTTTTTGAAATTCGTTAATTGTGTTTATTTCCGTCTCATTACGGATGTGTACGTATGGGTATTTGGCGGCCATTTTCTGGAAGCAATTGGTATCGATATCTAAAGTTTATGAGTTGTACCGGTTGTATATTAAATTTAGAATTTGTTTTTGTGATGCTATCCCGAGCTGCATATAGTGGCGTATTAGGGATTTGCTAGAATAAGACGGAACTTGGTTAACCCATATTTTAAATCCTGTAATTGGTTATTTGGTTACATTGATCATAATAACTATCCCTACGACCCTTTCATGCACTCATTTTAGTCTAGTGCAAGACTACACCTGAGTTACAAACCCTCCGAGACTATCCTTTTGTTCAGGTTCTTGTAATTTTCTGGTTATAGCCTGGATATTAGTGAAGTGCTCACTGTTACCCATAAACATCTCCCAATTGTTACACCCAAATCTCCTTAGCCTACCTTGTATGTACTCGCTTTTAGTACATTATTGTTTTAACCCAAGTTATTATTTGAGTGCCACGGATTGCTATAGAGACCTAGATCCTATGTAATATTGTTTTAGTGTCGATTGGGATTTCATGTAGGATAGTAATCATCTTATGAGAACAAGGAAGAATTAAATTCATTACCCCCAATAAAGCTTTCAATAAGCGCCATGTTATCATTTTGATCCACCTCAAATCGAGTCACTTAGTTAGGATTGTAAAATAATGACGTATGTAAAAGTTTACAAGTGTAGGTGTGTATCTATATAACCCCCATGATGTATATATGTTTAAGCAATGGCAGGCAAAGTGTACGAAAAAAACTGATATATAAATAAATGTTATTAAAAAAAAGCTGCTGTTATCAAAAATATATGGGCTGCCATTTGCTTAGTGTAGTGATAGTTTATATTAGAGCTAGAACAAAGAAAGATAGAAAGGATTTGGTGTAGTGTTTGTATATTTTATACGAGTCTTTGAGGCTTAGCAACCAACCAACGTTTGTATTCTTATATAATATATGAGAGGTTAACCCTATCACTCTCCAAAAAGTTCACCCCCCACCCACCACAAATGTATCTATCTGTTTCTGTTTCCATTAATGTTATCTTACACCTACACCCCAAAATCTTTAATATAACTCTTGAGTTAGTAATGCAATAAATGCTTCGCGCACCACTAGCAGGTGGAGGCTTTGATCCCTCGTTCACCCTCACAGCCTATGGTAATTTATCATGCTATGACACGGTAATGAGTGTTGTTTTTCTCTGTTTCCCATTATGTTATAAACTTATTATACACTCTAAGAGTGAAAGAGGAGAATCCAAACACCTTTTGTGAGGTGTAGGTATATAACTTTCCGTGCTTTTAATTACGAGGTCTAGAAAGTTGTGTTGTAAAATACTTTTAAAGAGTAGGTAAATGACCTCCTTATTTGGCTAATGTCTTAGTGTAGAAAAAATCCCGCATTGGCTTGAGGACAAGCCAATCCCTAAGTGTAGGGTATTTGAGGATGGTTGTTAAGTTATAAATTGTTTCGGCGGTATTGTAACCATACCTTATCATGCAAATATGCCTGATTAATGTAGCTTACTTGTTTGTTTTCAGGTTTTAGACACTTGGATCGGCTTTTGGATGGAAATACATGTGGACTTGGGCTCATTTGGAGAAGAAACGGGACAGATGACGGGGACCTACACAAATCTCTTGAAGTTTTATGCAACAGTGGATGGAGACGGCGTCGCAGCATTAAGTGACGTGTTGTGATCCAAACTAGTGACGGAGTCAGGAATTTAGCGATGGGCGTTCAGGACCAGTGGCGACTTAAGAGGAATCTAAGAATCATTACCGTGGCGACGGCGTCCTGGATTACACAAGCGACGCCGTCGCGTCGACATCTCTTTAAATACATACATTCGTTTTTTTAGGGTTTTAGTAGTGTAACATGGGGATAACTTTTGTCGTATTAAACCTAGGAAGACAGACTACCCGCTCGCTTCGTTCATATAGGGCCGCATTACAATGTGTTTTTAGGCCTAAAACCCTTTGTACTACATTGGAATAAGTTTTAATAAGTATGGTTATTTATCATTAATTCGGTCTAATAATGTCTTATGTGTTGTTTGATTATGTGATAATCTTCTTGCTTTTATTCTATAACATGCGAGGCTACGTACCCTTTTGTGTGTTTTGTATTTGTGTGTCTTGATTGCCTTGAAATTATGGTTGTAGATCATTTTGATGTTGCATTTCTTGTTGATGATTGTATTTTTTTGTTTCAGTAGGGTGCCTGAGCTGCGCTCTTAGGCTTTAGAAAACCAGCTTTTGTCTGTATCGCTGTTGATATGTCTAGGGAAACGCGAGTAGTGTAGAAAGGATACCATCAGTAACAGTCTTCATACTAACTTACCCATTATATGGTTGATCCCTCTTAAGTTATTTCACATGCATTTAATATACTCTTAGGGGACTTGTAATAGTCTTCATACTACCTTACTTGTGTGTTGCCTTAACGGAAATATTAAATAGACGGCGGGTTCGTGTAATCCGTTCATGACCTAAGGAAATAACTTACCAGAATCTTCATCAAAGTTACATATGGCAAAGCAAAAACGGATCTAGGAGAAGCAATTCTAAGGAGTAGTGTTGATTAGGTAAATACATTTGCTAATCATAAAGTTCATCACTAGTTGACTTGATTATATCTAGTTTAGTATGTTAGTTAAGTCATACAATTCCAGTCTCAAACAATCTATTATAACATGCTTTTCTATTAAATACATTAAATATAAAAACACAAAAATAATCTTCTCTCAACCTCTAGAATTATGTTAGACCGTGATCAAGCCTTCCCAACCTATTCCCCTATAGAACTATAACAACCCCCGAGTCTTGCGTATACTACACTGCAACGATTAGGTACACTGCCTAGGGGATTGTAAAACTTCCTGTGAAGTCTTCGCAACCCTCACATCAAGATTCTTCAGAAAAGTTGCAACTGGTGTGGATTTTATAATTAACGTCAAGCTTTGATTGGGTCGAATGGGTGGATTGGGTTGTTGTAGTTAGATATTTATTTGAATGAAAGGGTAAAAAGGTCATTTAAGACACTCATTAAGAAAAAAAGAAACACAATTGTATCATATATTCCTTTTACTGTATGAGACACTACTAAACATGAATCTTCTACAAAAAGGAAAAAAAGGAACCACGACCATTAACTTTGTACGTGGATAGGTATAACTAATAAAAATATAAAATTATTGCTTGTGTAATTTGTGTAAAAAAACAAGGGTAAAGTGCAAAAAATGCCTTTAAGCTTCGTCAAAAAAGCATTCCTTGCCCCCGTGAAGATTTTTTTGCAATG
Organism: Tanacetum coccineum; assembly: GCA_026074375.1. Classification (NCBI taxonomy): domain Eukaryota; kingdom Viridiplantae; phylum Streptophyta; class Magnoliopsida; order Asterales; family Asteraceae; genus Tanacetum; species Tanacetum coccineum. Next base: position 33,208 of record BQNB010038200.1, on the reverse strand, counting down.
CGTGTCCCTTAAAACATTGTTTTCGTGCAATGCGTGTCCCTGTCAGTAATGCTCGTTACTTTTTTCCGTTAGTTGGACTGTAAAATATGTGAAATGACACAAGTACCCTCGTCTTCTTCCCCACTTTGATTTCCTCTTGAATTTACAATTAATTATAAATAAAATTCAGGAACACCAAGAACACAACCCCGTAAATTTTTAAAAACTTTGAATTTTGCTCAAAATTTCTCAAAATTTATAATCTTTTGTTAGCAAACAATCACAAAGCAATCAATATAAATATTCGATTATAAATCTTCTTCCTCCAAACACCAAGAACATTCAAAGCACAAACCAATATTTATAAAATCAGTTACCAATCTAGTTTCAAATATTCGATTAACTACAAAAATAAATCGAAAATTATCAAAAATTACCAAAAACAACTGCCATTCAAGAAAACTAATTCTTAGACAAAAATTATAAAATCATTTTACCCATCATATCTTTCTAGTGAATGTATCCATTTGTCCCCCGTGCATTTATTTTGTTTACCGAGTATAGTATGCAATAAAACCTCGTGTATGCACGAAGTTAAAGTCAAAAGCATAGTGTATATCTCTTAGTAGAAAAGAACAATAGTAATAAAAGAGTTTTGTAGCATAAATATATCGGCTACTTTATGATATTTGTGGTTAATAGAAAGTTTATTTGCTTACTTATGTAATACTGCATTTTTGTTTTTCCATGGATCAAAGTGTCAGAGTAGATAATCAATGAAGCTTGAGAGTCGGGGTCGTCGTTAGTGAAGTATATCTATAACAACAAATATCAACAAGAAAAAAAGTTGTTATATTATTTTTATTATTATTGATTTATTTAATTTCTGTATGCAGTCCGTACAAGGGAGAGAATGTATGTCAAGATATAGGGCAATATACCACCACTACACTTCCGACCCCACCAAATGCACCCCACCCCACCAAACAAACAAACTCATCCAATATATGAAAGGTACAACACCTTTGTTTTCCATTGTCCTCTCTCACATTTACCTCATTTAAAAAAAATCAAACAAACAAAAATGGAAACTTGGGAAGAAACAATTTCAATTCATCAAGTGTGATCTCATAGGCAATGACTATTGGTGGATGATGCCTCACGAACGCGAATACAGAGTATGTAAAAATTACATATTAACTTTGATATATTGTCTGTTTTATGGAAGTGTATTATTTAATGTAGGTTTTATATATCTAATATAAAGTGTGTGTTGTGTTGTAGGGTATAAATCATCATTAGAAAAAAGAATGGTGAAAAGAAGGTGAATATTATGAAGAGAAAGAGGGAGGCGGGTACAATGGTGAACTAAGTATGCTATTCAATAAAGTTTGATCACGTAACATGAAACTCTGTTCACATGTGTGTTCAGAGATGATCAGTAGTTTTAATTGAATGAATGTTTTTGTACCGTTGATGACAGTTGGTTTGAGTTGTTTAATTATGCATGCGAATGGGGATTTATGATGAATTCAATATGTTGTTTTTTTATAGTCACGTGATGTTATGTGGTTTGTTTATTTTTTTTATTTTTTTATGATGATTATGATGAGGATGAATGGGGTTTTGTGATGTTTGTGGTTAGTATAAAGTTTATTTGTTTAGTTATGTAATATTGCAATTTTGTTTTTCCACGGATCAAAGTGCGAGAGTAGATGAACAATGAAGCTTGAGAATTAGGGTCGTCGGTAGTGAAATATATATGTAACAACAAGTATCAATAAGAAAACAAACTCATCCGTCACACACATGGTATATGAAGGGTACAACACCAACACCCTACCTTTGTTTTCCACTATCCTCTCACATTCACCTTCTTTCACAAAAACATATGATAAACAAAACATCAAAAAATGATGTGAAAACTTAGGAAAAAAGAATTTCAATAAATCAAGTGTGACCTAAAAGGCAGTCACTATTGGTTGATGGTGCGTCACAAACGTGAGTGCATAGTACGTAATATTCATGTCTAAAATTTGATATATTGTTCGTTTTATGAAAGTCTATTATTTAGTTTACGCTTTATATATATGATATAAAGTGCGTGTTGTGTTGTGTTGCGTAGGGAACAAATCATCCGAAGAAAAAGAAGGGTGGAAAGAAGGCGTATAAGAAGAAAAAGGATGGCAATAAGAAAGGTGGAAAGCAGTTAACTATTCAAACAACATGATTACGTGACACTTGTCTCTGTTTTCTCTATTTTGGTAGTTTTTAATAAATGAACGAATGTTTTTGGTAGATGAATTTGAAACTATGTTTCCGATTGGTTCGAGTTGTTTAACTTGCTTACTAATGCATGTGAATGGGGATTTATGGTCAACTAATTATATTGTTGTTTTGACAGTTATGTGATGATGATGTTGTGTGGTTTATTTTAATCTTTAGATGTTGATTATGTGACAACCTTCTAACTCATGTTAGTGACCGATAGTATTATATAACGTCTATGACTAAAACTATGCTTGTTAAGCTAGTTTTGTGTTAGTCGGGTCATGTTTTTGCTTTAAGTTCACTTTGCTTTAGGCACCCTCACGTTATGAACGTATCATTGACCTACGATTTTATTTAAACGTCAACTTATTATAAATGATATGCGTACTTATTCTAAAATAGTTAGTGTCACCCGTATTTTAAAAACGTAGTCCATTTTTACGTGTATACGTCTTTTTAGGTATAAACCGGTATTTGCACCTACGCGTTTATTTATTTACATTTTAGACTTAAGGCATTTTGTGTACACTTTTAACTTAAAAAAACTAGTTTATTGAATGTTAATTTATGACCTATCATAAGAAAAGATATGTAAGCATGTATGTACCACATTGTATTAGTAATAAAATAAAAAGTAGGGCAAGTATTAGTGACTAATTTATCCAATAGTGAATAAGATTTGCACATTACATTCATGGGAAACTATAAATTGCTAAGTGATCGTATGATCAGATGTTTATAATGGTTTAAGATTTATGAATAAATATTGAATAACTTAATTTGTTGCTTTGGAAAGATGTAGCTTTCTTTTGTGCATGGAAATATATTTTGACCAAAGTAGCTTTATTTGATTTCATTAGTATATTGTATCTATGTTTTATTATAAGTTTACAATAATGTAAAATGTTACTTGAGTCATTCAATAACATGACTAAGTATTTTATGAAATTGCCGCAAAAACAAAGCTACTTATTTTAAAAGTGACACTTTATTATATTAGAGTTTTATGACTAAGCAAGTAGTGGATGATAACAATGATATTATCACATTACACTTAGCAAGTCTACTACTCACCATTTCAATCACCTAAGACCAACTAATATTAAGCTACTTACATTATTTTTGTCAAGGTTGACAAATAATCTTTATAGGTACACGACTAAGCACCTTACATACTATAAATATGTTTCCAAAATTCCATACTTCACGTTCATACAAAAAATAAAAGGAACACAAAATATAAACAAGACTTTTAGAGACCAAATAAAGAACACTAGTATACTTTAAAGAAAGAAGGAAAAAAGATAGTTATGGGTTGTTATGATGCACATAATTGGCGTGTGACTCCCTCATATTATTATTTGGAATGGGGCTTTGGAAGGTCTTGTATCAAAGAGATAGAAATAATATACAACATAAATCTAGTATAAAGGTAGAGCATGGCTGAATATAAGCATGCAAGTAGTATTACATTAATACTTACGTCAATAATTTTGTGGTGAAAGGAAGTTTTGTCTATGTCTTAGATATTGAAAGTTGATAACTATTTATAACGAGGTGAGTTTTCACAGCCTTCATTTTACTGTTTTTACTCGTTTTGGGGTGAAAAGCATGACTTGATTAGTTTAACTGAATTGGTTGTACTTTTACGAATTTATTGAATTGAATGAACTTTTGTTTCACCACTTACACAAATTGGTATCTATGCTTATGTTTGATGCTTGAGTCTATTGCGAAAGGTCTCCTGAAACTACACTATTTATTAACTTATTTTGAACCATTGATATATATGGATAACGTTATTTAGGGGTAGAGCCATCCCCTCACTCCAACTAACAAGAGTGCATAGTATCACCATTTCATGCTGATGTTAGGGCATGTGACGCATAGGGGCATAGTTCTTGGCTGAACCGGCTTAAGTAGTGGCCTCATTGCATAAACACGCTTGTATACATGACCGACCTTTTTGCAAATCTTTGACAACGAATTGATTATCTGGTTTTGAAACTACTTGGTGTACTAAAACATGTGAACTCACCAGCTATGGCCATAGTTGACCCATTTTATCATGCTTTTCAGGTAATCAACAGTAAGTGATGATTTTCGGATGCATTGCACGAACACTCTTTTGTAAATATTGGGCTATGTTTAAAACCAAATGTTTTATCGTTGAGGACTCGTGTTTAAACGTATTATAACTTGTTTTTTTGAAACTTATTGCAATATATGATGTTTTCGTTTAAATCATGTTTGATGTTATCTATATCTTATGCGATGTATAATGATCTGTTGCACCTCGTGTTTCCGCTTTATGCGTATAATCAAACGTTTACAATTATAAATGACCGAACACGACTTTTGTTCATGTTTACTCGTTTAGTACTAAAGGACGTACAATCTTATTCATGTTCATTTATTTAATAAATAAACGCACATAACCGAAAGTTTCGCCGCACGATTATAAAATGTTGAATGAACGTTTGGTTTGTTTACAAGATGGGTTCGAGACACGTTGCCAAACAAACTCTTTTAGTCAATTTTTTTAGAATAATGCTACATCCATAAAATTTTTACAAACAAACTTTCACAAAATAACTTGTCACCAATTAAATCATCTTATTCATTTCTCTCTTTTCCTTTTAATTTTCCATCATCCTATCAATGCATGCCAAATCTTTTGTTTTTGTGAAACCTTTGCTCATTTTTTTTAACCGATTACGTCATTAAGACGTTAAACCCAAAACAACCACCTTTTTTTTCTTTTACTAAAACAATTAGATCCCGATCTTCTAAATCAAAACCAATTCTATTCAGTACTACTGCAAATCATGAATTAGGTCAATTTTTATGTTTTAATTATATTCATTATGATTTTAGTTTTGCAATGTGTTTTATGAATTAGGTTTAATTCTGTTGAATATACGAGTTAATGTTGTTGTTTTGATTTGTTTAAGCTTATTTTTGTGCTTACGAGCTTATTTGATTTCGTCTTAATTTTCATAAGCCAACTTTTTCCGGCTTATTTTGAAACTTACGGGCCTATATAAGCTTATTATGTCATAATAAGCTTATATGATGTCTAAAACAAAACCCGAAAAAGTTGGTTTATGAAACATAAGCCGAAATTAAATAAGCTCATAGGCCAAAAAAATAAGCTTAAACAAACACCCCTTAGTAGAATAATGCATGGTGACGCGTGTGTGTGTGTGTGTGTGTTATCGAACAGGAGGTTGATTTTAGGTATTTGATGGCGTCGTCTAGTAAGAAAAAGCACGTGATTGAAGACGAGGAGGAGGAAGAAGCAGAGGTAATGATGATTGCCGTAAGCTTAACTATGTGTTGTTACATGTGAGAATAGTTGTGTTTTACTCTCGTGTGGATGTTGAGATTCTGAGATAAAAATTTAGGATTATGTTAAACGTTTGTTTGCTTGCTACGCATAGGAGAATGTTAGTGCTAATATGGTTTTAAAGTCGAATTTCCCCTTGGGAAGTAGCTGTTTGGCATAAAGAATGAAAATGTATTTCTCTGTTTATGGGAATGAGGATGGTCTAGTGTCCTATGCGCCGCTGGCGCCGCTGCAGAGCGAGATTACGAGGGCGGTGGGGGTGTACTATTAGAATCATGGTTCTGGCCTGTTTAGGAATCTAATCTAGTTTGGCCTCTATAAGTGTATCTCTTATGTGATTGTAAATCCTTATATCATATCGATGATGTTAAAATTCAACATCATTGGTGTGGTCATGTGGCTGTGGACTAGGTCGATCACACTGATTGGCTCAACCATGTAAATGTTGCATGTCGTTGGGTTTTCTGCTCGTTTTAATTGTGCACTGCTATTTTTATTGTGCATTTGCGTCATTGCGTATCCATTCATGACCCTGTTTTGTGAGAGATTCCTTAACGACTTTTAAGCTGGAAACATCAAGTAATTGATTGATTATCTCTGTAGTGGTTGGTATTTTATTTTTGTAAAGAACACTGTTATATAGATCAGTTAGAGTAGTTTTGAGCATTCTTATTGACCGTCTAGCTAAAATGCAAAGGATTACCTCAAAACAAGCATATACAGATACCCTTGCGATCGAGTATTATTAATTGGTACATGCATGTATATAGTTGACTTCATACTTTGATCTTTTAAGACTTCCTGTACCAGGGGTGCCCTTGCTTCTACAAATAGTTAACTAGTTACAACTTTAGTTTAATTCTAGAGTAGATACATTATTAACTAACTGTTTCTTCATCGTTTATCACCGTGCAGTTTGAACATTTTGATGACTTCACGTTAGCATCTTCATGGGAAAGGTATTAGATATCTTATTTTGTACTTCAATGCATGTTCGTATTCTAAAGCGGTTTTTATACATGTATATGCTATCGTCAAAATAAAACGGAAGAACTTAGTTTTGCGGAATTTGTTACTTGTAGGTTCATATCTGAAATTGAGGCTGTTTGTCGACAATGGTTAGCAAGTGGTCCCAAGAATTTGTTGGTATGCTTTTTCTAATAAAGATTTACTTCCGTATCCATATGTGTGTCACTAGTCCATAGAAAGGTTAATCCCTTCGTATACAATAGAAAATGTACGTCTTTTTTGTTAATCTTATTGTGTATTATCTTTGTAGGAAAAGGGAGCCGTTCCATTGGGCGAACCGAAGAATCTGTACAAGGTCAAATCTGAGCTCAAATATGCCATGAGAAACTATTGCATGGAGTACTACTTTGAAATTAATGACACTGGTATATAGTAACCCCTCGTCAAATTTAATTTCTCTCAATTTCAGTTTTCAGTAAATGTTATTCTATTAATTGTTGCACTATCTTGATCAGGAAAGGCTTCAGATTGGAGTTCCGCTTTACATGATCTGCAATTGTCTTTTGGTGTAAAAGAATTCATGGTATCTATCTATACTTCATTATCTAACGTTCATATGCTTCTGTTAAATAATTAAATACAAAGGCCCTAATGTTTCACGTCTAAATAGGTGATTGCACCTCAAAGTGCCAATGGAGTTATTCTTGATTCACCGGAGGCTAGCAAGCTTCTAAGTGCAGTTGCTATAGCCTTCTCGAATTGCTCCAGGTGGGACTTCTGCTCTGTATAATTTGTGTATATATAGTCGTTTAAAATATAACGTTTCTCTGATCATTAGAACAATTTAGTTTGTGGCCAGCATTTGTGCCAGTGCATGACCCTTCTCGAAAAGCTTACATTGGTATCCAAAATATGGGGACGGTTTTTACCAGAAGATTTGAAGGAGATCTTATTGCAACTCAGGTTCCAGTAAAACTCATGCATTTGGAAGGATTATATGAGCTATTTGTATCTAAATTTGTAAGTCACATCCCTCTTTATCTCTTCACAGTATCATTTTAATATAATATTTATTATCATCTATTAACCAAACTTTAATAATGTAGGCATACTCATCGGCGGACCTTTCTACACACTTCTTCAGAGTCCATTTCACTATGAAGCTAACGTACAAAACTCTTCCTTGTGATGATGACATTGAGGTTCTAAATTCCGAGTCTGAGATTACTGAATCTGGACAGGACGGTGGAGGCGATAACCGCAACAAATTACAATGGGATGATGATTGTCCCTGGAGTGAGTGGTACACTGCAGAAGACCCATTAAAAGGTAATATATTGTAGACATATTTTGAAGCGTTGCTAATCCTTGTATTTAGAGATGTTTAGTTTTTGTTACTAATATTAGCATAGAACGCTTGCAGCTTTTGAACTGATTGCCATGTGGGATGAGAAAACGGTTGAAAGCTCCATGGAGATGGCTGAACTGGAAAATGCTTCAATTCATGACGCTCAAAAGTGGTTCATTGTTCCCGAGTTCTCTTCTTATCTGTAAGGAATTCTCTTCATTTTTCTTCACAAAAAGTTAAAAACTCATGTTCAGTTGTGCCTATTCTTTTCGTTACATTTGCTTAGGATTTTTAATGAAATTGTGTGTCTGAATATAGTCTGATTATTATTTTTAAACAGTAATTACAAACACAATTATGTTTTACAGCATGGGTGATTATGTTGGAACCGTGGTTGGATTTGGTTCACAACTTCGTCTTTTGGTTGATGCATTGGCTATGTCCTTGGACGTGCCGTTCATGGAAGATTTTGTTTCAGGTATGTGACTTACTTTTAGATCGACTAAAGTTGCCTGTATATCCGTGTTTTTTCTCAAACAATTTACAGTTGTTATATGTATATTTCTTGTTTCTGTTTCGCTTGTTTTAAGTCGAAGCATCAGGATCTGAAAAACTGAAGTCGTCTGCAATAGTTCCTCCACCCACAGTTCTTGAACGTGTGCTTAAAGATCTTTGTCGTGAGGGTACACATTTGCAAATTAACTTATTATTTCTTGTACTTCTGTTTTTGTGGTTAACTCTATTCTGCTTGCCATTAGTTGGGACATATGAATTTAGATTGTAATTACCTCTCTTAATTGCAGGGCCTCAAATTATTTCTCCCGAAAGTAGACACAAGAGTTCTCGAATTATCAAGGGCGCCCCATTGGAAACCCTGTTTGCTCAATTTTGCTTACACTCGTTATGGTTTGGAGACTGCAACATACGTGGTAAACATAGTACTATTTTTTGTAGTAAAATCAAAATTTATTATTGTTCTTCTTTGTTGACTAAAATATATGAATATTACTGTATATGTTTAGCCATTGCTGTACTATGGATAGAGTTTATTAGAGAAGTTCGTTGGTGTTGGGAGGAATCACAGCCATTGCCACGAATGCCAACCAATGCCACTATTGACCTATCAACTTGTTTGGTTAACCAAAAGCTGCAAATGGTGAGGAACAATAAATTAATTTGAAGTTTCTTTGTTTTGTTACATGTATTTCTCTATTGTCTTGTCTTTGATTTCATTATAATTAATGTTTTTTTTTTCGATTTTATTGCTACTCAGCTTGCAATATGCATTGAGAAAAGACGCCAGCAGGTGGACAGCCACCAAGGTGATGATGGCGACAACATCAGTGATTCTCCGAGTCATAAGGTAGGTTGGCTTTCAAAAAAAAAAATTTGTAGAATCAAGTTGGTAGTAGTGTTATGATAGTGTCTTGTAATACTAGCTTCTTGCCAGTTTATTTTTTTTATATAATATATTGCCTTTAGAATAAATGAGGTAGGTTGGCAGTTGTTCTTACGGTCTATTACATAAGAGATAATAATTTTTGCTAACAGTTTCTTAGCTTAATGGTTTATTTTACTCGAGTGTAGGCAAGTGATGTCGTTAACAAGGAGACATCTACATCTGATCTATCGAGAACCAAAGAAGGTTTAGTTAAGGAAAGTGAAAGGTGAAGTAAGCAAGTGAGAACTCCTTGGTTCTAGTTATTGAACACCAATCTTTATGATTAGTGTTAGATAATTCATATCCACGATTTTTACAGTATCTAAAGTTTGAAATTGTCGTATTATTCATTTTGCAGCACCTCAACTTCTGACGAATTTCATAAATCAGGAGCAAGCACTTTCAGGTTTACTGCTATGCCGCATCATAGTGTGACATTTGCTGGTTCAGAATCTTTGAATGGTAAGAGGAGGGGATCAGCAGGTGCAGTGGAATCCATGATGCTTCTGAAATCACGCGACTGCATGCATGCTCCATTCACACAGGTTCATCTCACTCACGTTATCTCTATATACATTTATATTTGCTCAACAATGAATAACTTGGTATTTGTTGATTCATAGGATCCACCAATTATGACAGAAGATATGCATGAAGAAAGGCTCCGTGCAGTTGAAGTCTTGGGTGATTCGTTTGTAAGTTCTTACTTCTCACATTTATGGGATAAATGGATCGTAGATGTTGATAAGTAACATTTCTGGAATCTTTTACCAAGTAAAGATGGGAATTTTGATGCAGTTACTTGAATATCGGTCAGTTTGGGTTGTGTTTATCTCAAATAGGGTCAATTGAGCTGAATAAAAGTTTTCTGCTATAAAGGGGGAATGGTTTAAACGGGCTGGAAATCCCATAAAGTATTTATTAATGCATACAACCTAGTAAATCACATTTCTAAGATTTAGATTACTATTCTAATAATATAGTTTTTCTAATGATTACTATCTATAAACAATAAAAATTGAAAAAAGTTATTGTGGCCCAACTCAACCTGAGCCAGTCCATTCATCCTTACGAATAATCAACCGTTTTGACCCATCCTACCACCTCTAGTACAAAGTCATCATTGTTGAGATATCAATGCTAGATACTGATAATCTTGTATAATTTTGTCAGAACTTCTCTGGCCAGTTGGAGAAGGACATCTTAGCATCAGGTAATGAGCCCTAAATTCTGCTATTAATGAATGATTTAAAAGGCTTCATTCTTTTGTCAAAAAACATGTTGATACAATGTATTGTTTTGTTTTTCTTTAGTTGTCTAACCTTTTAGTTGTCTAACCTTTTGTGCATAATTGTGAACCAGACATGTCAGCATTCAAAGCTGCAAATCCAGATGCTGTTTTTGAAGATTTTATTCGATGGCATTCCCCGAAAGACTGGGAGGAGGAGGATGATTCACCATCTTCTAGAAAAAAATGGCCTCCTGGAGGAAGACTTTCGGAAAGAATGTCAGATCCCGGGAATTCATGGCGCAAAATTTGGAATGACGCACCTTCTTTGCCAGCTTCAGAACAGAAACCACTTATGGATCCAAATAGAGAAGGAGAAAAGGTACATAATTTACATATATTACAACTTCAAAACTGTATTTGCGTTTCATACACATCGTTTTTTCAAATATCAAGAGGAACCTAACATCCGACCCCTTTACCTTAAAGATACTTCATTATCTGGAAACGGTGAGACCTCATCAATTGCTGGAGCAAATGGTGTGTGGCGCTTTCCGCGCAGCAGCCGACACTCTTAACCAGACTAGTTTTGGCGGACTAAAGAATATGACAACAAAAATCGATCAACTATACCTTACCTTAGCTTCTGCATTGAGGCCTTTGCAAGGTAGGTACCCTTGTCTCTAGTTTCCATTTGTCTCGGTTGTGAATCGTGCAACATGTATCCATGAGCGTTGTTTGTATTTGCCATATGAATTTAATTATCTGATTTTTGTGACTTGAAGTTGTGATTAACCATTTTTTGTGTTTGGATAAAGCGATTCTGATTATTAAAGAGTTGTATAATTAGTTCTGGGCAATCAATTGCATACCGACTACAACAAACTATTTATTTAACGGAAACTATATACACCTCAACTTTAACCCCTATTTTAGTGAATTTTTACCTTCCTTCTTTTGTTAATAATTCTATTTGGAAATAAGTATCATTATTTGAAAGTATAGTTGAATTTTTTTTTATTAAAAACATAGGTTAAACAAATAATATGATAGTTGATGAAAAAATAAATTGTCATACTTCAGTTATATGCCGACAATATATGATAATGTCTTTTCTCGTCATTTTATCTATTACTCCATAACTATCTTCTGCTTTAACGTGTTGTTGCAACTAATTATTAGATTCTGGTTATTCAATATCATATTAGTCAATTCCAAAATGCACATCCGAACACCTCATGACTTCAACCTTATAGTATTCATCTTTAAATTGCAGCAAACAAGTTACCTGGGGATATAGAGATTATCGAAGACCTTAAACAACTATGTGTTGTATTTGAACATGTGGAGAAGCTAATAACTCTAGCAGCTTCTCTTCATCGCAAATTCTTGCATGCACCACGCCTTGCACAAACAATCTTTAACGACTTTTACAACTTTTATGTACCCAAAATGGGGAATGGCTCAGTTGAAGGCGGCGCCAACAAGGTATGCCAATTTTTTTGCATTGTGGTTAGTCTTTATTGCTTTTCTATCTAATTACAACGTGCCTTCTATATATATGTTAAGACACAACCTGATGTGATAATACTGACCCATTGACTTGTGAAGGGGCCGATTTGTGCTGTGTTATACCTTAAATGGGTTAAATCAACGTGCCTTCTATATATATGTTAAGACACAACTAGAGGTGATAATATTGACCCATTGGCTTGTGAAGTGGCGGCCGATTTGTGCTGTGTTACACCTGTAATTGGCTAAATCAACAATATTGGTCAAATTAGTCGACTCGGTCTTATAGATATAGGTTATAAGTGTAATGACACTGTTTTGTGTAATCATAAATAACATTCGTTATTCTTGAATAAAGAAGTAACTAAAAAGGACCCAAAACGATGTGAGTTAAGTCGGTCAGACCGCTGTGACCAATTACTTAACACACTCATCTTGGCCCTTGCCACTTTCAGATACAAATAAACACTAAAATGCCAACTACCCTGCTGTTGACTTAGCAACCCAAATTGGAAAAAGGGTATGTAGACACCATCAGAGTAAACATTTTTTTTTGGTTGGTAACTAGGATTCACTATGAGTATGGGTTAGTTATAAATATGCCTAAAATTGTGGATTAAGTCGGCCTGACCATTTTGACCAATTACTTAACATCCTCAACTCGCCACCTTTAGATACGAGTAAATAAGGGAGCGTTTGGTTGGTAATTAGGATTCACTATGAGTATAGGTTTAGTACTAAGGTGGAGCGGAAATGGAATTGTAAAGCCACCCTGTTTCGTGGTTTTGGACTATACCTGAATTAGTGGGTTTGATACCCAAACCCATTAACACATTCGTACCCAAACCCATTGACCAAACGTTTCCATCGAATGAAAGTCATTCACACATTCGTACACCCAGAAAACATTAACTAGTAATAGTAACTAATAAAAAAATTGTTTTTCTTAGGAAGCGAAGAAAGAAGAAGTAAAATTGAACGAGAGAGACGTGGTTACAAATATGTTTGTTCAACCCTCGGCTAGCCAGTCTTGGAGGAAAGTGTTGAGCATGGGTAATCTACTAAATGGGCACGAACCAATTTTAAGGGAAATTATATTCTCATTGCGTGATCGGGTGGACAGTAGTTACTATGCTCCTGGAAATCGGAATCCATGGAGTCATGAGCTGGAAATAGAAACTCACAGGATGTACATTTGTGGTACTTCAAATGATTTAAGGGTAGCTTTATCTGTTACCTCTTGCGATTGATAAAAGTGTATTAATTTGTTTTGAAATTCACCATTTATGGTGTTAACGTGTTCCAAAAGACACCGTTCTTCCTGCATAATTTACCCTTTTACAAAGTTTTATTTACATATGTAGAGTCTGATCTAATATAAATATTTAGTTATTTGTGATGTCAAAGTACAAATGCACAAATGGGATTAGTCGGAACTCCAGAACCTGTTCCCGACCTGAGTAGGTTTAATAGGCCTGGTTAATCCCGAAATGCCGATACTATAGAAACATTTTACCATGGTACATCACTCGGTATGAAAATTTGTCACCACTCACAACCAAGATATATGTATCGTCTCACAAATTTCAATTTTATTTAGGCCATCCGCCCCTATTCTTTTTTTTTGAACATCAAATTTTATTAATGAAGACTAGCAAGGAGCTAGAAATTACAAGGAAACAAGATAAATGTTTTTTAACCAATCAATCCAACTAAAAGTAGCTTTACTTCTAGAACGACACCAAAAATAAGACCGGGATACCACATCATCAAAGATCATCGCCATTGGAGAATTCTTTGAACTAAAAATTTTCTTATTGCGAGAAGCCTAAATATGCCACCACAAGATATAACAAACGCCTTCGAGCATCTTTTTATGCTTCATGGGTAATCGGAGGTTCGCAATCCAAGACCCCCATTCTTCATAAGAATGAATATCTGTATAACTAACATCCCACCAACACGATATCTTACGGAAAACCTCTCTAGCTATGTGACATGTAAAGAATAAATGGGTAATCCGCCCCTATTCTTTGACGCCTGTAGCATTGGTAAACCATCTTTCGGCAATTGCTACTTATAAAAAGGACACTTGAAAATGGAGTGTTGTCAAAGGATTTTTTTCGAGATGCCATGAATCCATCCTTTTCATCTATGCTAACTGAAAAGTCATCTTGTGCCTTCTTTAAGAGGCAAAATCACATTTGAAAGCTATCAATAAAAAGTATGACGATGACTAAATTTACGGTTTTAGGGTTTTAAGACTAGTTTAAGGAACTCTGTAAATTATTAGTAGTAGAATTATATAAATTGGTAATAATCTTTTTTGTCCTTTTACTTGGTATATATATACATACCAAGGAGGTGGGTAAAATTGGCTCTTGGCAAGTTGTGATTACTCTCTTCGTCTTAAAATAATATTCTTCTATGGACTTTTTTAATTTTTCCTTTTAACTTTTTATCTTATATATTTTTTATTTGTATTATATATTACTTAATGTAAAATATACGAATAAATTGATTTTTAAATGTATTTACATTGTTATAATTTTCATCAAATGTTATATAGCACAAATAAAAATATTTAAGGTTAAAACTGAAATAAAAAACTCAAAAAAGGATTATTATTTTGAAACGGAGAAAATATTTATCTTCGAAATCCTTATAACATGTCTCAACTTTAAAGATTCATAGTCACACATCTTGAGGGTCATATGTCGTGCTTAGATATGAGTAAAATGATTTGCCCTCACGAAAAATGAAAACCACCTTTAAAGTTTATAGAAACCAAAAAAAAAAGATGGCTACATACAATAACAAAAAATGACAAGTTGAATACATTTTCAAGTCATTAGCCTGATTAATATTGCTTAATTTAACTTTGAGGGTATGAATATATCCAAAAAGTCATATACATAGCTTTCATAAGGTCTACTCAGTTGGAAAGAGACCCAACATCTATATGCATGGTGGGTGGGGGATAATAATCCACTCCCACGTAACTTTTTCACATTGATATAATTCCAAATTATTATAGTTTTGTCGACAATTCAATATGCATGCATGTTCTTCTTGGAAAAAGAAAATTTCATGTATGTATTCGCACTATGCATTAATATTTTTAATATTTTTTTTAGGTTACTTGAGTTTCTGACTTGACATTGCGAGCCGACTGATCTCATCTCATGATGAATAACCTTTTGAATAGCTCGGAGTTTGCGAAAGTGAACCTCATAGCCACTAGGGGATTAGTTACTAAGACGGTTAAAAATTACTAAGATGGTTTAGTATGTTATCTTGTAAAGTTGTGAGTGATTAAGTAAAAACAAACATAAGTAAATAAGTAAACAAACCAGTGAAGTTTCAAACTTTGTATAATCTTAGGTAATTTGTGTGTCAAATTAAAATTAGTTCTGTAGTTTATGACTACTAATTTCCGATATAATAATATGTAATGTCAAATTTTCAAAAGGAAAACCATAGACTAGTATATCACATTATCACTGATAGTGATTGTAATTAATTAGTTGTATATTAGAGTAAGAGGCGGAGCGAGAAAGTTATAGACTTATGGTCGATGAGGCAAACTTTGATACGTAGTAATTTATAAAAAACTACACCATATATTGGTTCGATAAGAGGCAAATTACAAAAATAACCAGATATTTTAGAAAATTTATACTACAGTTTTTTTGTTAGGGGCACGTGCCCATCCGACCCCCCCCCCTCCCCCCCCCCCCCCCCCCCCCCCCCCCCCCCCCCTCCCCCCCCCCCCCCCCCCCCCCTTGTGTCTCCACCACTGATTAAAAGCTAAGAGAGGGAGGTACCATGGCTGGTAAAGTTGGCGCCATGGTACCAACCCAACTTTGAGAACGGCTCACCACACCAGCCTTGGCGCCATAAGGCCTCAGCTGGTATTTAACAGCCCACGCCGTTGGGTTTTTCCTTTTTTTATTCTTTTTTTTGTGTGTGTTGTATTTGTGTTTTAGTGAGGTATATGTGTACCATGACACCACATTTTCTGGTGCAAAAGGATACCACACAAAATGTGGTGCCAAATGAATTCTGGTGCCATAGGGGTTTTTGCTGACGTGACAATACTTTTTCTTAATGACACCAGAGCTATGGCACCACGATACCCAACTCTCTAAGCTAATCAGTTTACTTGATTGTTTCTGTAATTTGTTTTTAGAAAATAAATTGTTTTTGTGATTATGCTACAAACATATCTAACAATAACAAATAATAGTTGATATAAGAATAGAGTATAAGTTATGCCTAATTAAAGAAATAATGCACAACTGTAACTCTATAAGTGATGATGTAGTAGTAGATGATGACATTTTCAGGATGTGAACTGATTACCAACTCACAAATAAAATATGTCTACTAAAAGAGATTTGGTAAATAACGAAAACCGTAAGCAGAAATCAGGCAAACGAAAGTGACATAAATTACTACTGGTAGTACATTTTTACTGCATCTTTTATTTGTTTTTTATGCTAAACATTTAAACAAGTTTTAAACGATTATGACATTCTTGTATAGTTAATCAAGTTATTACTTATTGAAGTAAATTGCAATGATTCTCATATAAGTTTTGCCGTCTACCCATTGCATTTTGAAAACTTATATACACAAGCGTGGCACGTTTAAAGATAATTTTACGTTATTATAGTTTTGTTTTTATATTCTGTCTTTATTAATCCCTATTTTTTACGTAGGTAAAAACCCTCTTGAAATTACGTAGAGCATATTATTTTTGTCATTGATATAATGACACCTAGATCCACGAATTATGCAAAGCAATGTTATGACACTTAGATCTACGGATGTGGTTTTTAAACGTATTGGCTTTGCAATTCAAAAAGGGCCAGCGGCGCAACTTGTTGCCCATTTGCCTTCTACCATTATGTAAATCCTATTTTTAATAATAATTTTTAATGATATTGAACTCTAATATTTACAATCTCAATAACCTGATTTCGAATTCCCTTTAATGAATTTATTTCCAGACTATTAATACATTGCAACTGTTGGCATTATAAGATACTGATTTCATAATTTGTTTTGGCATATACCAAGGCTGTCAAGATCGCGATCCCACCTAGGATCGTTTTTGTCTTTGCAAGATCGAGATCGTAAGATCCTACCAATTTGTTTTGTTTTTTAAACAAATGATAAATGAGTCAAACTGTTTTCATTTCTACACAACATCAAAGATAAACTCATATAATATCCTCTTAAATATGTCAAAGATCAAATTTGAAACATCAAAGTAAAAATAAAACGCATATTTTTGAATTATTTTGATTTTGGCTTATAATTCATAAGCTTCAATTTTCCCGCTTATTTTGAGACTTGTGGCTTATATAAGTTTCTTACAATATGATAAAGTAATATAAACCAATAAGTCTCAAAATAAGCTAGAAAATTGGGGCTTATGAGATATAAGCCAAAATCAAATAAGCTTATAAACCCACATATAAGCAGAAAAAAACACCCCCTAGGTGTAAACTATAATCAGGTATAGAAAATGAAACGTCAATGGTTGACTTATTAGACATTGGTAAAGCTCATTTGTTTTTGGGCCTAAGCAAGTGAGATGAAATCAAAAGATAGAAAAAATGAAAAAAAATAGAAATAGGTGAACTCGGATCGCGTGATGATCTTACGAGTTTATGTGCGATCCCACGATCTTACATACGATCCCACCCCAGATGCGATCCTATGTCGATCTTACACGATCTTAGCTAGTAAACACGTAAGATCGTACGATCTTACGAGTTTACTCGCGATCTTGACAGCCTTGGCATATACATCATTTGGTCTAAATGAAAGATAGAAAAAAAATGTTGCGTATTGTTAGAAGCACTTCATTTTTAAAGATGACACTTTACGTGTGAATTAGACTAGCTATGGACACTACGTACAATGCAAGGACTAATAATGTGCACTTGGAATAGTTAGGTCACGTTTAGGCTATAAATAGCCGACCCTTCATGACCCTCTCCATGAGAGGCGTGGAAGATTGTAACTTCATTCTTATTTTTATCCCTCTCTTTGAATTGAATATATTTTCCTCTCTGCCCTCTCTATACTTTCTCTCACTAGAACAACATGTTCATATCTTACTTTGATCATCCCCGACCTCTCGAAGGTGGTTCTTGATGCTTTACAAGTAGTATCAGAGGTCCTCAATGGTTATTCGCGTTATATTTGTTTGGTAAATCGATCAAAAATATGTTTTTATGTCGAAATATGCAAGTGTTCTTAACGACGAGATAACTTGTGGATTTTTGGTTGCATTTTTCACATAAAGCTTTAAGCATTCTTCTTTCTCTATCTTGTCATCTTGTATTTCACAAGTAACAACAAGCTTTGAAGTATTTTTGATTGAGTTTTGAGCTTAAAAGGGTACATGTTTGTCTTTATGGTTTTTAAGGATTTTCTTCTTTTTGAAACGTTCTCGTTGTGTTTGTATAATGAAAACTTGTTTAGTAACATGGTCTACAAACGTTCTTGAAGGATTATGGTCCAAATATGTCTAAAACAAGTGAATATGGTTGTGTTTATGCTTGCCCAAACGGCGAAATGAGTGAGAACAATTTTCTTTTGAAACGTTTTTTACAAAACTGTTCGAAAAACATTTTTAGGAAATTTTCTTGCTAAACCGTTCCAAAATCCTTTCTTTTGAAACCATTCTCCCTAAAACGTTCCAAAAGAGTGACTTTTGTACTATGGCGGCGAGATAATGAAATTTATACTATGGCGAGTTATTATTTCACCATGAGAAAACCCTTATACAACGAGTTATTTTCTCGCCCAAGAGAAGCCCTACACGGCGAGATAATACCAAGAGTACATGTCGAGATAATGCTGCTAGGATGGCGAGATAACTATGTGGTTTTATGGTGAAATAATCAGCAGTATTTAGGGCGAGATAATGAAGCTCCCACGGCGAGTTAATGACAGATCTCACAACGAGTTAATGAAGCTCCAACATCGAGATAATGCAACATATTATGACGAGATAAGTTGGCAGCTATGGCGAGATAACTTCATATTTAAGGCGATATTATGTCACTCAAAACGGCGAGATAAGTTTGCTCCAATACAACGAGATAATGTCAAGACTTATGGCGAGTTAATGTCTAGTTAATATCCTCTTAAATATGTCAAAGATCAAATTTGAAACATCAAAGTAAAAGTAAAACACATATTTTTGAATTATTTTGACTTCGGCTTATATTTCATAAGCTTCAATTTTCCCGCTTATTTTGAGACTTGTGGCTTATATAAGTTTCTTACAATATGATAAAGTAATACAAACCAATAAGTCTCAAAATAAGCTAGAAAATTGGGGCTTATGAGATATAAGCCAAAATCAAATAAGCTTATAAACCCACATATAAGCAGAAAAAACACCCCTTAGGTGTAAACTATAATCAGGTATAGAAAATGAAACGTCAATGATTGACTTATTAGACATTGGTAAAGCTCATTTATTTTTGGGCCTAAGCAAGTGAGATGAACTCAAAAGATAGAAAAAATGAAAAAAATAGAAATAGGTGAACTCGGATCGCTTGATGATCTTACGAGTTTACGTGCGATCCCACGATCTTACATACGATCCCACGATCTTACATACGATCCCACTCCAGATGCGATCCTATTCCCGATAATGGTAAGGGTCTTTGACAAACGGAGTCTTAGCTAGGTAAACACGAAAGATCGTACGAACTTACTAGATTACGTCGCGATCTTGACAAGCCTTTGGCATATACACATATGTCTAAATGGAAAGAAAGATAAAAATGTTTGCGTATTGTTAGAAGCACTTCATTTTTAAAGATGACACTTTACGTGTGAATTAGACTAGCTATGGACACTACGTACAATGCAAGGACTAATAATGTGCACTTGGAATAGTTAGGTCACGTTTAGGCTATAAATACCCAACCCCTCATGACCCTCTCCATGAGAGGCGTTGAAGATTGTAACTTCATTCTTATTTTTATCCCTCTCTTTGAATTGAATATATTTTCCTCTCTGCCGTCTCTATACTTTCTCTTACTAGAACAACATGTTCATATCTTACTTTGATCATCCCCGACCTCTCGAAGGTGGTTCTTGATGCTCTACAAGTAGTATCAGAGGCCCTCAATGGTTATTCGCGTTATGTTTGTTTGGTAAATCGATCAAAAATATGTTTTTATGTCGAAATATGCAAGTGTTCTTAACGACGAGATAACTTGTGGATTTTTGGTTGCGTTTTTCACATAAAGCTTCAAGCATTCTTCTTTCTCTATCTTGTCATCTTATATTTCACAAGTAACAACAAGTTTTGAAGTATTTTTGATTGAGTTTTGAGCTTAAAAGGGTACATGTTTGTCTTTATGGTTTTTAAGGATTTTCTTCTTTTTGAAACGTTCTCGTTGTGTTTGTATAATGAAAACTTGTTTAGTAACATGGTCTACAAACGTTCTTGAAGGATTATGGTCCAAATATGTCTAAGAACAAGTGAATATGGTTTTTTTATGTTGCCCAACGGCGAAATGAGTGAGAACAATTTCTATGAGAAACGTTTTTTAACAAACTGTTCAAAACATATTAGGAAATTTACTTGCTAAATCGTCTCCAAAATCC
Organism: Tanacetum coccineum; assembly: GCA_026074375.1. NCBI lineage: Eukaryota > Viridiplantae > Streptophyta > Magnoliopsida > Asterales > Asteraceae > Tanacetum > Tanacetum coccineum. The sequence continues at coordinate 12,462 of BQNB010038200.1, read as the reverse complement.
TTATCTTATTGAGACCATTCTTCCTAAAAGTTTCAAAAGATGACTTTTGTACTATTGTCGGCGAGATAATTAAATTTGTACTAGGCGAGTTATTATTTCACCAAGAGTAAAACCCATAACATGAGTTATTTTTCTGAACGCCCAAGAAAGCTACACACGTCTAGAATAATACCAATAGTACACGTCGAGAAGAAGCCTGCTAGGTATGTGCGATATAACACTATGTGGTTTTATGGTGAAATAATCAGCAGTATTTAGGGCGAGATAATGAAGCTCCCACTGAGCGAGATAATGAAAGATCACACAATGAGTTTAACTGAATCCCTCCAACAACTAGATAATGCAACATATTATTGCGAGATAAGAGGCACTATGGGAATAACTTCATATATACGCGAGATTATGTCACTCCAAACGGCGAGATTAAGTTCGCTCCAATATAACGAATAAAGCAGACTAATATTGCGAGTACAATTCATATTTCCCTAACTTCCTAGGGCGAAGTAAGTACCGGCTTATGGCGAGATAACCTTGAGAACATGGCGAGATAAGCCTCGAGTATCAAGCCCTAATATGGTGAATTAGAATTAAGCTTAATGGAATATGGAGTTCAAGTTAGGATTATAATACATATGGAAAATTAAGATTCGTCTATATGTCATGATTGGTCTCGCGCAACAACTCCTAAACCCTAACTTGTTCCGAGTATCACCAACTTCACACTTTTCACAAACACAACACAAAGTACGTTTCCGATACTTATCATGATAATAAATTCCTTAAACCAAAACCATCAATCAAAACAAACATATCATTTGTCGCTTAAATGATCCTTATCAAGATTCACCTTCACAATCAAGGCTAGTATTGGGTATTCAATGACTACGGGGGTTTTTGTACGATGTTACTTATTTGGGATTGAAGTAGTATTTCACGGGTTATGTACTTAATTTGTTTTCGATTCTTTCTACCTTCTCAACGAAGATGACTTGTTCGGGCATATATGGATAGTGATGAAGACTTGGATATCTAGTTGCTTTTGTGATTCTTTCTCTCTATACCCACAAAGTAGCTACCACTTTAAGGAGTTACATTGTAGCACTCAGTATCTCACGTAGTTGAGTATACTTCACGAGGTTCAAGTACTTATTATACTTTATGTTTGGGGTATGGAGTACACCGTTCTTCGTCACACGGATATTACAAGATTAAGTCACAAGTCTGTGGGATTTTGCTTCATTCTCAGGTTCGTGATATCGGGTTGCCTCCATATGTGGTCATCAATATTAGCCGACAGAATAGATAAGGGGATTTAGGTCAAGGTTGATCAAGAGAGTACAATAAAGAGAGTATTAATGAAATCTTCTCACAAGGTATGGCTTACGCAGTTACGGGGTTATGATGCTATTAGAATGATCCGGTTATGAGATGTACACATGCATATGATGATTGATGCGGTTGTCGTAAGGGACTTCTACAAGAAGTTTTACAACTTTTTTTTCCCCCTAGCAGATTACCAACCGTTGTAGTAGTAGTATAGCAAGATCTCGGGGTTGTTATCGTTCCTCTAGGAGAAAATAGGTGGGGAAGGCTTGATCACGGTTCTAAATCAAGAATTCTAAGGGTTGGGAGAAGATTATTTATGTGTTTTTATAGTTTATAGAGAAGCAGGTAATCTATGGTTTGAGAGGGGTTGGTTTGGTTTAGTATTAAAAACTAAATAATAAACTACGTTAATGGTGATAACAATATAATAAAAAGGGGGGGGGGGGATTTGTAGTCATTTAATCATGTTATTTACTCCCTAGATTGCTTCTCCTAATGTTGTTGTCTTGTCACACTGTGATGATCTATGTATTTATTTCCCTAGTCATGTAACAGATTAACGAATAGACCCACGGGTCTATTTGAAATATTACGTTGAGCAAACACTCAAAGTAAGGTAGTATTGAAGACTATTACCTGGCCCCAAAAGAGTATATTAAAATGAATTTGAAATATATTAAAAGTGGATCAACCATATAAGGGTAAGGTAGTATGAAGACTGTTACCGATGGTATCCTTTCTACACTACTCGCGTTTCCCTAGACATATCAACAGCGATACAGACAAAAGCTAGTTTTCTAAAGCCTAACATGCATATTCATCACAAGAAGCTACACCTCTAAGATCTACTTTACTAGGTTTCATACATATGATGATATATGAATACAATAAGGGGTTTGGATCCATGCATGTTAAAGATAAAGCAAGAACAATGAAGAATCAAACATCAAGAACATATTGAATGATTAGATAGTCTTATGTGTTTAAACATGAATTAAAGGAGTTACAATAAGGTTTTTAAGCCTAAAAATATCCTAATAATGCTGCCAAAGAACTAGGGTTAGTCTCCCTTTTTTAATCTAAAGTTAACCACATTAAAAAAACCTATTCGGGTCTATATTATAAGAATTATCGCTGTGACGGCTATCGCGTTTTAATCGTGGTACGTGAGTCGTAAAGTAGAATCTTCTAGATCGAGTTGATTCCGGTGCGGGCTGATGCCGTTCAAGACCAGATGTTGTGACGCCATCACTCGATAATGTGTGACGGCGGTCGTGTATAATTGGTGACACCATCTTACCAGGCTCTTGAGACTTAGTGATCTTGAAGAGTCTTGGTGTTGGTTTGTAAATATTGTCCGTTTCTTCTTCCATAGAGCCTTAGTCAAGTGCTATTTCCTCCAAATGCCATTTCCAAATGCTAAATACCTAAAAAAGAACGATTAAGTACCTATTTTGGGCATAAATGCACGATTTAGGGGGTTAAATGGACTGTACCATGTAAAATGTGTATAAAATGAACTCAATCAAAATACCCCTACACTTTGGAATTGCCTTGTCCTTAAGCAAATAGGCTTTTCTACTTGATAATAGCAGTATTTGGGTCCATTTAACATACTCTTTAAAAAGTAATTTACAACACAACCTTAGAACCTCGTATTAAAAGACATAAGTAATATACTAGCACATCTCATTATGTGTTTGGGATATCCGCTTCTCTCGGGTGTTTAACTAAATTATAACATAACTATGGGGAGAAAACAGGAATGCGTAAACACCTCATTACTCTATTACATAGCATATATAATTACCATTGGCTTCGTAAATGATCAAACCTCCACCGCTAGGTGCAAGCTCATTATTCATTACTACTAAGAGGTATTTTAAAGGGTTTGGGGTGTAGGTGTAAGATAACAATTTATGGAAACGGAACAGGATTGCGATACATTTGGGTGGCTTTGGTGAATTTGGAGTGGAAGGTTAGCTAATTTTTTTGTACTATGAATTACACGGTGGCTTTGGGTGAATTTGGAGTGGAAGGGTTAGCTAATTATTTATACGAATACACGCTGGTTTGGTTGCTAAGCCAAGACTCGAACGAAGATATACAAACTCTACACAACTCTACACCAATCTCTTTTCTTTTTCTTCTATATATATATATATATTGAATAACATAATACATCACAATATGGGGCTACACTTGAGCTTTTACATACTCGATATTTACAATCTAACTAATGACCCGATTTGAGGTGGATCAAAATAACATGGAGATCATCTAACAAACATATGTGGGTATTGACTTAACTTTTCTTTCCCATTCTTCCGCGAAATAAATACTACCATGAATCCCAATCGTCCGAAAACTGTATTTACAAGGATAAGGACTTAGCAACCGTGTACTCAATAATTAACTTGGGTTAAAACAATAATGTACTAAAAATGAGTACATACAAGGCAGGCTAAGGCGATTTGGGTGTAACGATTGGTTTAAGGGTGACAATGCACTTCATTAATAGTCCGGCTTAACCAGAAAATTATGATAACCGTGAAAAAGGATAGGCTCGGAGGGTTGTACTAGGGGTATCCTGCACTAAAGATGAGTGCATGGCAAGGGTGTGGGGTAGTTACATGATCGGTATGACCATCATAACAATTACAGGTTTAAAATATGGGTTAATCCTAATGCCTCTTATCAAGCAAATCCTAATACTCACTATGCGGTCTCGGGATGCATCACAAAAACAAGTTCTAGAATTTAATATACTACCGGTACACTCTCATAATCCTAAAGTAACCAATACCAATGTTCCAGAAAAGGCGACAAAACCATGCATACACATCTGTAACGACAGAATAGACACACATGATTGCTCACTCCTTAACTCCAACAAGCTAAAGGTATAATATTTTTAAGGGCGAACCTCACATTTTGGGGGTGGAATTTGAGGGTTTTTGTGCTAGTAATACACATTCCTATCCATGAGACGCTATTAATACTCGGTTTTCGTCGGTATGTGTCATAAAAAAAATTAAATTTGGGTCAAAATTACCTCTTATGCTATGTTTCGATATATTACCCATCATTTTAAGGACAAAGCAAATGGCAAATGAAAGAATAGTTTCTAAGGCTTATTTTCCCCCTACACTTAAGTTGAACATTGTCCCTAATGTTCTATAGAAGTACCCGTAAAAACGAATTAAAGGGAAAAGAAAACAAGGAAAAGAAACTAGTACTCCCCTGGTTTGCTCAATAATGGAGAAGAAACATGCAATAACTGGTTAAATCATCATCCAAGAATTGTCCAATGAAACTTCCTAAGAACTTCCAAGCTTCTTCTCATCAAATATAACCTGTAATCAAAGACAAAGACAACTACACCAAGCATAAAATGTGCGATATACAAATATACAATATGAATTTAGGGTTTGACTCGATAAAGCAGTAAAGATAGGATGAGAGAATTGTCAAACTCATTGGTTTTGCAGGTTTATAACAGAAGAGTACATATTTTAAATGTTATGCAAGTTTTATTTTCAAAAATAATTAAAAACTTTAAGTTTTCTGGACCTGGGCGTTTGACGCCGTCAGGAAAATCCTGACCCCGTCACAGGTGTCGTGGTGACGGCGTCGCGTGTAAATCGTGACGCCGTCTCCACGTTCTGTGAAAACAAAATTTTTGTTTTTGATGAAAAATTTCCTGCACTTGATTCCATAAGTTAATTCCTGTACAAATAGCTGCATAAAACCTGAGATTTGACAATTTACTCATATGACTCGAAACTGACGCGAATTAATCTAAACAAATTATTTAACATGCTTGAACTTGGTTCAAAAACCTGGACCATTGACTACTTGGTCTTTGATCTTTGACTAGCCTTATTATATATAACTCATACATACACTCTCTCAACACATAACACATAGCAAAGAAACCAACTCAGTCTCTTTTCTCTCCTCTCTAGCTCACGACATACCACAAGGACCATACTCAATCCATACAAAATTTTCTACAAACATTTACACACATTCCTACTATATATCTAAGATGGTTTGAAGGTTAGATTAAGTATTTACAAGTATTGAAGCAAGAAAAGCAAGATTTGGGTTTTCATTAAAAAACTAGGGTTTCAAGAGTGCAAGCTTTGGTTTTATATCTAAACAAGGGTTTAGATACTTTGGTTCATCACACTACATCTCATTAAGGTTACCGATAAACCTTTATGTCTTTAATTTTATCATTTTTATGTGTTTACATGTACCTCCTTCAGGTGTTGCAACCTGAGCCTTGAGGACAAGGCTCATTTAACGGGGAAGGACTGTAACAATTCGTATTTTTGTTCAATGTACGACGATATTAAATGCACTAATTATTTTTTTCTCGTACGTGTTTACTTTTAATTCTTATTATATAATGTAATCGCGTAAGTTAAAAATCAACAATCAACGTAAACGGGCACCAAATAAATTAAAGTTTACGTCAAGTAATCATTATATTATTATTACTAAAGTAATAATTTACTCTTTATATTTTATTTTTATCGGTTACGTAAAACGTTTACGTTTCGCGATAAATTAAGTTTAGGCATTCCCGGAACCACCAAAATTAATCTACGCTTCAATGAATACCTACGTTTATACCCAATACTCAAAGTTTTATTAAACTTTACCCATGTTAATATTTTTAGTCATATTGTTCATATAAATAAACTAACTTAGGCCTATGCATTACAAGTTATACATCTACACATTTTATAAATGACTTTAAACTTCAAATAACATTACATACAAGTAATATAACAAGAAAATATCACATATACTCCCTCCCCCTCCTAAATTTCGTAGGATATTGCCCACCTAAGGGAACACATAGCACACAAACTACTAATTTGAGTCTTGTACTACATAAGACTCATTAAGGCTTAGTCTTGACTAGAAACTTTGACCAAACACTTCCTTTAATTCCCTCCCCATTGTCCCTTGACCGGTCACCCCCCCCCCCCCCCTTAGACCATTGACTACTTGGTCTTTGATCTTTGACTAGCCTTATTATATATAACTCATACATACACTCTCTCAACACATAACACTTAGCAAAGAAACCAACTCAATCTCTTTTCTCTCCTCTCTAGCTCACGGCATACCACAAGGACCATACTCAATCCATACAAAATTTCCTACAAACATTTACACACATTCCTACTGTATATCTAAGATGTCCTAAGATGGTTTGAAGGTTAGATTAAGTATTTACAAGTGTTGAATCAAGAAAAGCAAGATTATGGGGCTTTTTTTTTTCCCTCCCCCCCCCCAAAAAAAAATTTAAAAAACTAGGGTTTCAAGATGCAAGCTTGGTTTTATATCTAAACCAGGTTTAGAAATACTTAAGTTCATCACACTACATCTCATATAAGGTACCTATAATCCTTTATGTCCCTTTATTAACTTTTATCATTTTTTATGTGATTACATTTCTATGTAGTGAAATCCACCAATTTTTTTTTTTGTTTTTATTTTTTTTAAAAAGCGATGTTTTTAAACATGTAAAACATATTTTTGCTTGCGATTATAATTTTGTATACTTATTCATGTGTTATGTGAACTTTATAATATGTAAGACATGTGTTAATAAGGGTTGTAATGGACTTGTAACAAAGTGGTTAAGCTAGAAATTTACGAAAACAAGTTTTAACATATTTTTATCAAAAATTTCATTAGGGTCTGTTTGAATTCGATTTTTAAGGTATACATTTTATATTTTATAAAAATAGTACGTCTCATGACGATTCCAAAATGATAAGAAACTCGAAAAACCGATTCATAACGAAAAAGATACGACGATTTCAGTGTACGTTAAATATATAACAGTTTATAAAACTTTTTTTATAAAAACTACTATTCCACAGAAACTATATTTTTAAAAACATCATTAATATGATAAAATATTAAATACGAAACGTACTCGAAAGAAATCGCTAAAACGGAGCTACAACGAACAATTACGACATTTACAGATTTACATAACTTAAAACCTATAAAAAAACATGAAGCAGTTGATGAACAGTAAAAAAGCACCTATCATCAAAAAACTCAAATTTTGAAAATGTTATAATTTGATAACTCGTCTTTAATACCGAAGGCGTGGACGTAAGAACGAAAGAAACGGATTAAAAAAAGCGAGAAAGTTTACGCCCAGTTTTTACATACCACCGGAAATGTATAAACGTTTTCACTCCTATAACAACGATTTCTAAATTACACAATAGAACGGTGATGACGCTATATATAATAATATGTGAGGTTATCAAAGTACTAATATTATCTAGGGAGTTTTTTCATAATGAAGGCCTCTTCGGGGTTGCGTATCCGAACCGAGGTTTGTTTTTATTTTTGTTTTAGTGTTTGGATTTACGATTAAAGTGTCCTAGCATCCTCAAAACGTTTCACTTACATGACTCTTAATTAGTGATTAGCCCGAACGATATTATATAAGCTATAACGACCTAAAATAATCAAAGTGTTTAGTATACTAATTAGACCTATATTGGATTAGTTTCCTTAGGATTCCTTACGTGACGTATTTGTTTTCTATTTTGATATACTTGTTAAATACCATTCACTCGAGGTGAGAATTTCACATAGCCCCCTTTTTACTTACTTGATTGTTTAACTAACTTTACGTGGTTGAATTACATTGCTAGTTTTTACTATTGGACAACAAGTGTTTTTCAAAGTGTATGCTATCCAGATTACTGCCATGATTTATTAATTTGCCTAAGTTTACCTTATTGCCGTGAAGTCCCTATTTATTCATGAACCGTTTAATTGCTATTGAGTAAGCGCGAGTGTTACGTATAATCTATCGACTGACAGATCCCCCCCATTCTTGGGTCAAACTATTTGATCAGGTCATTTAACATTGAGAGGTGTTTAGATGTTGGCAAGCTCCTATATTCTGATTGGGGGAGGAGGCACAATTCTATTAAAGGCTTCGGGTCATAGCTTAGTGCAATAATAAAACGTTTTGGACTACTGAATGTGTTCAATAGTCTAACTATTACTTCGATCTTTTGGTCCACACCTTTACTGATAAGAACCTATATTTCACTCACCTTTGTGTGACTTTTAAGCATGTAATTTCAGGTCCTATGTATGAAGATTTGACGGGAGCCGTGGCGATATCAATGAAGACGTGATTATGTATTTTATCTAAAGTCCTATGCAACTTTAATTATCTTTTAAAAACTTAAGTCACTTGGTATTATGAAAGCTGTTGTTTAATAAAATTACTTGAATGTTATACTTTTAAAACATATTGGGACCTAATGATAATGAACTCTGATATTTTGCATGCATTACGACTGAAATCCTATCTTAAAACGTCCATTAAGAGTCGTTTCCTATATCTTGATTGTTGTACTTTGACGTAGCACCCCATTGTTACCATTTCGCTGCTACCTGATTTTGGGGGTGTTACACTTAAGTTGAACATTGTCCCCAATGTTCTATAAAGGTACCCGTAAAAACGAATTAAAGGGAAAAGAAAACAAGGAAAAGAAACTAGTACTCCCCTGGTTTGCTCAATAATGGAGAAGAAACATGCGATAACTGGTTAAATCGTCATCCAAGAATTGTCCAATGAAACTTCCTAAGAACTTCCAAGCTTCTTCTCATCAAATATAACCTGTAATCAAAGACAAAGACAACTATACCAAGCATAAAATGTGCGATATACAAATATACAATGTGAATTTAGGGTTTGACTCGATAAAGCAGTAAAGATAGGATGAGAGAATTGTCAAACTCATTGGTTTTGCAGGTTTATAACAGAAGAGTACATATTTTAAATGTTATGCAAGTTTTATTTTCAAAAATAATTAAAAACTTTAAGTTTTCTGGACCTAGGCGTTTTGAACGCCGCAGGAAAATCCTTACCCGCCGACACAGGTGACGTGGTGACCAATCGATCGCGTTTAAATTGTACGTCCTTCTCCCACGATCAGTGAAAACGAAATTTTTGTTTTTGATGAAAAAATTTCATGCACTTGATTCCATAAGTTAATTCTTGTACAAATAGCTGCATAAAACCTGAGATTTGACAATTTACTCATATGACTCGAAACTGACGCGAATTAATCTAAACAAATTATTTAACATGCTTGAACTTGGTTCAAAAACCGGATAGATTCCCCTACACTTATTATTTGCAAAATACATTTGATTGAAATTAAGACGAGGTTAAAAACAATACAAAGCATGATTACAAGATAGAGTTCGAACATGATAGAATAAAATAAAAAGAGTAAAACACATGACACTCCTAAATTGCGATAAAAGTAAATATTGGGTTGCCTCCCAAAAAGCGCTTTTCTTTATTTTACGAGTCTTGTAGCTAGACTTGAAGTCACACGTCCTTACGTGACTTCTCCTTTGTGTCTCTTGGCCTCTCTTTTCGATTTCATTAGGTGTCGAATTTCCTTGCTTATACTTTCGTCTTCCCTGTACTCGGGTCCTAAGGTCAGACTATCCGAGTAATAGGTTTTCCCACGGTCATCGTTACTCTCAAGGACAGAGGGTGGTATAGAATCGGTATTTATGTCCTTAAAGTCTATATGGTTAGATGCTTCCATCTTATGAGGCATTATAATGTGATTTTCTCATCATCTTTTTCGAAAGTAACCATTCCCTTTTCCTGATCATAAACGGACCAGTATTCCTTGCAAATGGTTTTCCAAAGACTACTTCTCCTGGGTGGTGATCTATAATACTAGTTGTGTCCTCCAAAATCATGAAATTACATTCGTATGTGAAATTTTCTATGAAAACTTTTAAACCCTTGACACTTCTTACAAAGTTGATGTTCTTACTATGGTTGGATGGTTTTTGTCTCGACTCTAGTCCTTTATTCATGATCTTATTGTAATGTTGCTTAGACATAACATTAATTGGTGATTCTAAATCAATGTATGCTTGTCTTTTAAGGAAGTGACCCATCTTGCAAGAAATCTTAATGTTGTTTAAATTTTTGGTTCTTATCTTTGCCCTTACCCATGATGGTTTGGGATATTTCAAAAGCCACTCGTGGTATTCTAATTCTTCCAAGGTAGGGAAGGTATCAAAGTATTCAATTTCATTCGCAGGACAATCTCAATAAACATCACGTCGCCATCTTCTTCTTTGGTTTGAAATGAGTTCAGTGTTTAACGACGGGGGAACCAATCCGAGTGATTCAAAGAATGAATTAAAATTGAGGACTTTTTTGGTGATGAATGTAACAGATGGATTGGGTGGTATAGGAGGGTTAACGTGGATATTTTCTGGGTCATCCTCTTCTTCCTTATTCTCTTTTTCTCAGTCATCATGAGAGGCGCTTTGTTGCTCGGTATGGATTGTGATGGCGTTGATTGAACCGTGGGTTTGAGTCGAGCATTGCGGGTCTCCAGTTGGGTAAGAACGAGCAGACAAAACTGGATAAGTACTCAGTTTCGGGTTCTTAACCGTATCCTAGGCAGTGTACCTGCTATTCGATCGGTGATGGTTTTCAACATTGTGTTAATTTTGTTGTTCATCTCGCTTTGCTGTTGTTTGAAATCGGATTCAAACTTGGATAGTCTAGCGTCTTGAGATGCCATGAAGTTGGATACCAATCCTTCTAGATTTGATTGATTATTAAAGTTTTGAGGACGGTTGTTGAAGGAACAGTTTGGGATCGAACCGTTGGGTTGGAAAACGGTTTTTTTGGTGGGTTGAAAAAATTTATTTTGGGAATTTTGGGGTTGTCTCCACCTAAGGTTTGGGTGACTTCTCCATGATAGATTATAGGTGTCACCAAGATTGTTTTGCTCAGGCTTGAAAGTATACCACTTACCTCCCGCTTCATCGGTACGCGAGGATGCGTATTCAACAAAGGCTTGTTCGGGATCTTCCATGCAATACTGAGTGTCGTGGGGACCACTGCAGATCTCACATGAGGTAGTGATTTTGTTTACTTGAGTAGGTTGTGTCAGAGCAAGATGAGCTTCCATCAAGCGTTGGACTTGATTTTCGAGCTCGATTAGACGGCGGTCGGATGTACTCGGGACATCTTGAGGCAAAGCGATTGCCTTGACCGGCTTAGCAAAATCCCTTGGGTCGTTCCAACTTTTGTTGTCATAGAGGGCGAGGTCCTCTAATAATGCCCAGGATTCTTTAGCATTTCGGTCACGAAGCTTACCACCGGCCGATTGGTCAATGGTTCGTCTTGTGACGGGATTGACATGGTCATAAAAAATTTAGACTTGGAGCCAAAGGTCGATGCCATGATGAGGGACTTTTTGTAGTAAGTCCTTGAAACGAGTTCATGCTTCGGATAGAGATTCTCTATGATGTTGTTGGAACACCAAGATATCATTGCGGACTTTTACGGTCCTTCCCGGTGGAAAGAATTGAGCAAGGAATCGGGTAGTAAGATCCTCCCATGTTTTGATGGATCCTGCTAGAAGACGTTCTAGCCAACTGCTAGCTTTATCGAAAAGGGAAAATTGAAATAAACAAAGGCACGTTCTTTCCCTATTTTCACCATCAAGGTCAAGTAAGTCCACTAGTTTTAAGAAATCCTTATGGTGTTGGTTTGGATCCTCAGATCGAAGTCCATAGAATGAGCATCCGTTTTGCACCAATCGGATGGTGTCAGATCAAAGAGGTACCACGTTGTTCCCTATGGGGAGCTTGATGGTATTCCTATAACCCTCGTGGCTAGGTTTGGAGTAGTCTTATATAGTACGGACCGTTGTATGTTTATAGGAAACTTGTTGCGGTTGTCGTAAGGGACTTCTACAAGAAGTTTTACAACTTCCTAGGCAGTGTACCTAACCTTTGTAGTGTAGTATAGGCAAGACTCAGAGGTTGTTATCGTTCTCTAGGGGGATATGTTAGGAAGGCTTGATCACGGTCTAACAGAATTCTAAGGGTTAAAAGAAGATTATTTTTGTATTTTTATGTTTAAAGGAAAGCAGGTAAAATCATATATTTGAGAGGTTGGTTGGTTTTGGCTATTAAACAAAATATAAACTAAGCTACTGGTGATAACAATATAATAAAAGATTGTGTTCATTTAATCATGTATTACTCTTTAGATTGCTTCTCCTAGTGTTG